>JAUMGZ010185516.1:0-13636 GCA_032359645.1 Pododesmus macrochisma
ACTTACAGCTAACCTGCTATCACTTGTAGCAGCCTGTAAATGTTTATCACATCAGATTGAATGTAACTTACAGCTAAAATAATTATCACTGCAGTTAATGTATACCATGTCAGCATTGATGTAATTATCATCCTTCATATTCAACTATTTTCAGGTATATTCATATTCCTTGTCACTGTTATTATTCCTCTGCAATGTTGAAGTTTATTTTCATTGTAGTTATACTTTTAAAGTTAATTATCACTGCAAAGTTTCATTCACTTTAGTAAGATACACAGAATTTAATCATAGTACTCAAGTTCTTCAATAAACATATAGTTATAAAGTTAGTGTGAAATTACATATAAATTAATCCTAGTTCAACACGCTGTCTAATTACAGACTTTTTGATGACTGAAAAGTTTCCTCACAAAACTGAGAAATAAGTGCATAGTCAAACTGATATAAATAATCTATTAACAGTATTCCACAGTAAGAACTCCTGACAATTGACTGTAACAAACAACCATTTCACAGTCAGGTCAGTTTTAACTGATCATGTCTTGAACATAAACTGATTATGGTCATATTTTGGTCCCATTATTAAAATACACTGATATTGATATTGCAATATATGTGAGATAGTGACCTTTGCATTTAAATTGGCTGAAATGGGCCAACCTGGAGTTGAAACATAATCGGTAAGATACATATAAGTTGAATAAACACAGAGACCAGGATACAATATAATGTATACACATTAAACAACACCAACTTTTGTGTGCATGTTGTAGTGGACAATGTACTACAGAACAAAAATCTAGTTAAAATATTAATGTTGATTGTTATAATGTATTCAATATCTGACCTACAATTTGTACTACAAGAATAAAATAAATCACAGGACATCCTGCAATTTTAGATACGCAAATCAATAATGGTACTGTTTACATTGGCTATAGCTACAAGAGAGAAAACTGTGAGTGTTATAAAATTTGTTCTAGCGGTTCTATAAATGTCATGTGTTTACTGTTACAATTAAATAGTAAGTTACTATATACTATCAATATTACTGTAATATTCCAATGATCTGATAGCGATTCAAAAAATAAGGGGAGACAACTCAATAAAAAATGCTTGTTCCAATATTTTAAAGTTTTTACAGCAGGAGATTCTTACAAAGTAAAAATGTTTAGATAAAAAACTGTTAAAAGCATGTTGATGTATTGTAAATAAGGTGTTATAGTTTTGGTTCTTTCTTCTTATAGATGTATTTATTGGCGACCTGATTCAGTTTGCAATTTTCTGAGTTAAGGACAAAAATCTCCTAGTTAGCATTAATACACCCTATGCAGAAAACCATTTTCTGACCAATTACGAAAATGTTAATTAGTGTAAACATAGATTTATATGTTCTTTCTTAAATTTAATTAATTAATTAACAGTCATATCATCATAATGTCTGATTAATTCAATATGTGCATGTATGTAGCAATACTATACCACACAATATAACTAACTGTCACAAATCACTAATTTAATACTGACATGAAATTTTGGATTTGAATAAGTATATCTCCATGCAACAAATGAGTTATAAAAAGTATTAAATACGTATACATGATTCCACTAATCTGTTTGAGTTCATCAAACTTGGATTCATTGTGTTGTAAAAGTATATATGTTATATAGTTGTAGGACTAAGATTGCACTTAAACACCACTGTACTATAATCCTGTACCATTAATATTTTATCATATACAAACACTGCAATTAAACGTTTCTGTAAACATACTGATGCCACTGTCTTTTACGTATTTAGCCTACACTCATCTGCAGCGCACTGTTGCAAGCAGACATCATCTTGATATGACCTATACATAAGTTAAAGGGATGCTAAACCCCAATAAAACAAACAAAACAAACTACACTTGTCTAATATGCAGGTCTCTATAATTTATACTATCATACAACATCTACCAGTATATATGTTTTTCATGAGCAGACACACAATGAATGTCCAAGCTTGTTATAACTGTATAGTTTTTATAATATTAATATACAAAAATACAAACTATGCAGCAACACAACTCAAGTACAATATATTTTTCTTTTAGTAATTTTAAGACTAAAGTGGTCTTGACCTTTTATGTATGAACTGGTATTAAAACTAATAGTAGAGCATTTGCTTTGTGTTGCCGTAAACGCAGGTTCAATCTGGAGCCCTGTTAAGACCAAAGATGTTAAAATTAGGAAATTTTCCGGCCTGCCTGCTAAGTTCTCAGCATTTCAGTGTAGGAAAAGGACTGTGGCTCAATGTTAGTATGAGTGAAGTATCATGTGTCCATAGAGTAATATTTCTGTTAGACAGCAATATTATAAAGTTGCCATCATGATCAGTGCACACCATCACAAACAGACACTGTCTTGATATGACCTCGACAAGTGTTGAAAAGGACATTAAACTCTTACAAAATATACAAACAATTCTTAATGAAAATACAAAAAAGTAAACAAGAGACCCATTGAGCTTTCCCGTCCGTCTCAACATTTCTGGGGAGAAGAACTGGTTAGCTTGGTGTCAGAATAATGTGACCAATTAAAAAATTATGCCAATGTGTCTGCAACGTGATACATATTTCAGTGAGACAGCACTATACAGTCACTGTCAGTGTGCACTGTCACAAGCAGACACTGTCTCAATATGACCTAAATGTGAATTGAAGGGACATTAAACCAAACACGAGGCCCAAAGGGCCATAGGGGTCACCTGCTTATAAATTGGCTTGAATACATTTAAATAGTGGTGTTCAGAGGCATAAGTATTGTAGGACACTAAATGGCAAACTTTAAACAAGTCATAGCTGGCCCTCAAAATATTCTTCGCATTATATTCTACAACTGATGAATGCACATGTGTATACAAAAAGTCTATCTTTTCAAGAAAATTGGCATTTTCAGTCTTCCAAAGTGTCAGCGATCTTGACCTTTGCTCCCATGACCTTGAAACTTTGTCAAAATATTCTTCAAGTTATTTCCTACAACTCTCTAATACATAATTATGTGTATACAAAAATATTACTGTTTTTGAGAAAATAAGCATTTGAAAGCTTCTGAAGTGTCTGTGAACTTGACCTTTGACCCCTGTGACCTTGAAACTTTGTCAAATTATTCTTAGTATTATTTCATACAAATTAGGAATGTATATATGCATACAAAAACTCAACCGTTTTTGAGAAAATTGACATTTTCAGTCTTCTGTAGTGTCAGTAACCTTGACCTTGGACCCTGTGACCTTAAAACTTTGTCAAAATATTCCTCGCATAAAAACTCTCTAATACATATACCGGTATGTATATACAAAAAGTCTACCGTTTTTGAGACCAGAGGCCCATGGAGCTAAACACTCACCTGAGTTTTCCAAGTAAAACATTTTTTCTAAATGTACCTAATTTTACCCCTTGTTACCCCCTTATTGGCCCTATGGGGGCTGGCCCTTTTTATTTGCAAACTTGAAGCAGCTACCTATGTAGGTACTTTCTACTAAAATTGGTTCAAAATGGCCCAGTGGTTCTTGAGAAGACGAAAATGTGAAAAAATACCCGTCAACTGAAGGGCCACCTAGTGGTTCGTTTATGCACAGGATTTTTTTCTGTTCACAAACTTTGTAAACATTGGCTCGATGATCATGCATATCATATATTAAAGTAATAAGAGCATCGGTTTGTGAGAAGAAGACTTTTAATGATTAACCTAATTTTACCCCTTTTTGCCCCTTATGGGGCCCAGCCCCTTTTTATTAACAAACTTGAAGCAGCATCCATGGGGATACTTCCTGTCAAATTTGGATGAAATTGGGCAAGCGGTTCTTGAGAAGAAGACAGAAATGGGAAAAATACCTTATGTCGACTAAAGCACCACCTAGTAGTTCCTATATGCATAGATTTTATTTTCGTTTTGAAAATTTTGTAAACATTGACTAAAGAATCATGCATATAAAATATGGAAGTAATCGAAATTGTGAAAAGTTTATGGACGATGCACTACGTACCATGACGGACAAAGAAATATCCTGCTGCTCAGGTGAGCTAAAAATTGACATTTTCAGTCTTCTGAAGTGTCAGTGACCTTATCCTTTGACCCTACGATCATGAAACTTTGTCAAAATATTCCTCGCATTATTTTCTACAATTCTCTAATACAAATGTGTACATAAAAAGTCTACCGTTTTGGAGAAAATTTGCATTTAAAGGATTCACTCTTAGATTTTATTTTAAAATTTCCCCCTTTTGGCCCCTCCTATGTGCCCCTAGGGGCCCAGACCCTTCATTTGAACAAATCTGAACCCCAATCCCTTAGGGATACTTCCTACCAAGTTTGGATGAAACTGGTCGAGTGGTTTAGGAGAAGAAGTCAAAAATATTAATAGCTGATATATTTGCTATATAGTGTTGAACTTTGACAACAAAAAAAAAACATGTACCAGTAACCTATTTTTGACCCAAGGGCCACGTCTTGAACAAAATTGGTTCTCCATGCTTCAAAGTAACTACATACCAAAGAATTAAGCTGTAGGTCTTTGGAAGCCGAGCCCTTCATTTTAACAAATCTGAATTCCCTGCCCCTAGGGATACTTCCTACCAAGTTTGAATGAAATTGGTTCAACATTCAGGAGAAAAGTCGAAAATGTGAAAAGTTTATGGACAAATGACAAACAAAAGGCGATGGCAATAGTTCACCTTGAGACAAAGACTTAGTTGACCTAAAAACATTGAAGACAAAACAAACTTTTATATGTACTTAAAAACAAGAGGTAAATTGGGCCTTAGCGTTCATCTGGTTGGAATAGGCCTATTAAAGTAAATTTGTGGCATTTAAATACTTTTGACTACAGGGTCATACCTTGAACAAACTTGTTTCAAACCATTAAGCACTAGGCCTTTTAGTTTAGTTTAAATTTCCCCATTTAGGCCCCCATGATGTCCCCTTGAGGCAGAGTCCCATCATTTGAACAAATCTGAAACCCCTGTAGAACGGATGCCTTCTTCCTAGTTTGGATGAAATTAGTCCAGTAGTTTTAGACAAGAAGTCAAAAATGTGAATAGTTAACATATTTGCTTTAAATAGCAGTGTTGAAATTTTACCCAAATATGTGTAACCTAGTTTTTACCCAAAGGTCACACCTTGAACAAGCTTTGTTCTCAACGCCCTAAAGTTGGTACATACCAAAGCATTAAGCTCTAGGTATTCTACTTTATAAGTTTATTAGAAGAAGATTTTTGATAATTTATCCCAGCCCCTTCATTTGGACAAATCTGAACTCCCTCCTTCTAGGGAAGACTCCTACCAAGTTTGGATGAAATCTACTTGTCCAGTAGTGTTTTAGACAAGAAGTCGAAAATGTGAATAGTTAACATATTTGCCATAGCGTTAAACTTTTACCCCAAAACATGTAACCTATTTTTGACCCCAGGGTCATGCCTTGAACAAACTTGGTTCTCCATGCCCTAAAGTTACTACATACCAAAACATTAAGCTCTAGGCCTTCTAGTTTATTAGAAGAAGATTTTTGAAGTTTTGTCAAATTTTTCCCCTTTTGGCCCCCTAGTGGCACCCGTGGGGGCCTAGCCCCTTCATTTGAACAAATCGGAATCCCCTTACCCTAGGGATACTTCCTACTAAGTTTGGATGAAATTACTCCAATGGTTTAGGAGTAGAAGTTGAAAATGTGAAAAGTTTACGACGGATGGGATTTGTATGAGAAATTCCACCTTGAACCTTTGGTCCAGATGGACGAATCAGTACCAGTAAGTTTTCTACCTTTGCTAATAGGAAACCCATGTACCAGTGTGGTCTTGAATAAAAAAAAAGAAATTTATTCAAGTTAATATTTCTTTTTTTAGTTAGAAGGACCCTTTGGCCTACTTAACCCAAAACTCCTTAAGGTTTTTCAAAAAATATCTTCTGACTGAAACATTATATTTTATTTGAGCATAAACACCAAGTCTTGGTATGCCTAGTGGAATGTATAGGTATGTAATACTTCCTAACTATTATATTTTATGTCTTCTCACCATGTCTTTGTGACTTGTGCCAATGTATACACAATTTCTTAATCGATTTTTAATATGTGGTTTTTATATTAACACCACATATTAAGGACATAATTAGACAGAGTTGGTTCACAGACTTTAAACACCTGGATTATTCTAGGGACAGTTTCATTAATAGTAGGCTTTCACATGTATATATTGTATTCACAATAATAGATTCACTATACATCTTAATGTGTATAAGAAAACTACCCCCATTAATTTCAAAACTTATGAATACTTATAATACAGCTTTACATAAAGAAATATCTTTAAAACTGTCCACACCATGAGTGTCATTAATGTGATGAAATTTCTGATCAAAGTAAAGTTAATCTATATTCAAAGACTCTAAGTTGAATAAAACTCTTTCTTACTGTAATGTACAAAGAGTACAATGTATACAAAGTATAATGATGTACATTGTCTAATTTGGAATTCATTTGTAAATACTTTTTACAATATTTACAACGAACTTAAATCTAAGATTAGCAAACATTTTCAATGTTTACTTATAGACATTTAACTGCTACCCAAGATACGCTGTTATAAAGTGTCCATGTTGACACCCACACAGTGGCCTGTTGTCCTTGTGACAATCAGCACACTGTCTCTTGTCAGTCTTGATATCGGAACTACAGTTTCAACATAAACAATGCAAAACTTGAATGTCACACTCGATCGTAATAAATATGATTTATATCAAAATTTTGTGATCTCTGGGTAAAACATTATAGATATACTGTACATTGTACAGCTTTTTCCTTAAATAGATGTTCTTACATTTAGGTACCTGTATATGTAATTTCTATTCAACTTTAACAAGGCACAACATTTAAAGTTGATTTAGCAATTGCAGTTAAGAAGAACACATACTAAGATTTTTCTATTCCATAAAATGGACTCATACAAAATTTTGAGGAAACATTTATATGGAGAAAGGTATTGGTAAATAAATTTATATCACCAAAAACTATAAAACACTCAGAGATGAAAAGATTTCAATACCTTGGTGCAATTTAATGTAAATATGTAATGAAAGAAAGTCAATAAGGATTGGATAGTCAACAACAGCATGCTAAGGCATTATAACCTATGCAGTCTCAAATCAAATATTTCATGTCAGACTTTTTAAAAACATAACCTGAAGTAGTTTTTCCAATTAAGAAAGACACAAATTAATATCTTTATAATCAGAGCATTTTTTTCATAGAAATATGTTAAGAGTAAACAGAATGATTATAAAATCTACAAAAGTATTATGTGATGTGATGACTCAGTAATATGCATAAGGTTTCAAACCAGGCCTGAAATCTTGGATGAAGTCCTTTCTCACAGAGAATTAATTTTTTGCCTCTTTTAGATATAGTAGTATATTTATTGGTGCCCTGCATCACTTTCCAAGTTTGCATATTAAACGCACGATCTATGTTGTACTTTATCTGAGTGCAGTAAATCATAGCAAAATACTATCAATTAAACAATATGTAAACTCTGTAAAAGTTCAACATTAATAAACAGCTTGTATGTTGATATCAACTAGTTCAGTAAACTGCATATATCCTCTGCTAGTATTGTAGTTTAGATTAATTCTACAGATGAAGGTAAACCGATACAGTCTCTAATAGGATCTTATGATCAACATGTTATTACACCATAAGCATTTAATCTGGTCACGATCGAGAGTTAATCAATTGCCTGCGTGAAATTAACGAACTCGTAACAGCGATATGGCTTTTAAT
This sequence comes from Pododesmus macrochisma, assembly GCA_032359645.1. Lineage (NCBI taxonomy): Eukaryota > Metazoa > Mollusca > Bivalvia > Pectinida > Anomiidae > Pododesmus > Pododesmus macrochisma. Next base: position 7,814 of record JAUMGZ010185516.1, read on the forward strand.
TAAAATCTAAACACTTTATCTATCATTATAACCAAGTTCAGGTGGTACAATGGAATTATTTTGTTGTTTCTTAAATATAATTACTTAATTAAGTATTTAATTTAATGGTTATTTACTTTCATTTTTTCAATCAATCTGAATGTAATATACCACATTTATACACATCAGATGTAAATGGTTATTCAGTAATTTAATGTATTTTATAAACTTGACATATAAAGCTTGTAAGTTCTTACCAAAAGTATCTTGTCATTGTCAATCTCAACCTCCCCTTCATAACCAAGATCATCTACACAGGGAGGGTCATTCTCTAAATCTGACCCCTCCTCTTCCAATCTTGTAAGAAGCCAATCCATCTTACTAACTGTAAGGTCGGTCATTTTACGACCACCAATTGTAGTTTTGTTAATGAAATATTGTCTTCAAGCAAATCCAATTTAACAGTAAGTTAACAAAACTGTCATCTTAATATGACATCTACATAATTAAAGATGAAATGCTTCCTCTCTCAGCAGGAACAAACTTGTTATAAGCTGAGAAAATCTGGTGTTTTCTTCCAGAATATTATTAATCTCACACTTGAGTTTTATCAACTATCCATGATATACGTATTCCACAGGTAACCTAACAAAACTTGTCGTCTAGTCTGAAAATTCTATAATCTAGGTAGTGTTGTTAGTGTAACGGGATCAATGAACATCAATAATCCATACAGAAAATACACAAGTAGTAAATCCCTCTTTATGTCCGTCCACACGTGCTGCACAGATGACAGTGACTGTGTTGGGAAAACTTTCCTAATTTACAAGATCTCATCAACAATACCTGTATAACGTTACCTGTGCCTGCTTGTTAAACTAAATGAGCCCAACAACACTAATTGAACATGTGGGACAGGAGATTGTCAAACCTGGAGAATCAATAGGACAGCACGCGATTTAAGTTCCTAAATCTCAGAGAGGTCAAAATAAATATGAAGAAGATTAAGTTAAGCTAAGGTTCAACAAAGGGCAAACATTTACCATCTTAAAGATCTACATACACATTGTATAAACACGTTTACTACCAATTTTACTTTCATAGTCATTCATTAAAGGACTCAAATCAAACGATTTTTACTTTACAATCTTTGACACCTTGCTGATAAGTGGATGTCTCTTGATCATTTATAGTCACATAAAGTATATTTGACATAAAACTTGGGTTTATCAATCAATAAAGATATAAAAGAGAAAATGAATGCGAAAAAGCATTCCGCGATATTAAAAAAAAAAACTTCCCTAAGGGCCCCCCTGATATAACAATATAAAGCTGGTCTATTTCAGTCTTTTGAAAGTGATCAGGTAAATTATTTCAATGAAATGAATGTCTGATCGGATCAAATTGATCAAGTGATTTTGTAAATAAGATTACCGTAATTGTAATTTTTGAATCAATTAGGTGTTAATCTCTAAGTAAATATTAGCACACAGTGGTCAGAACGGAACAACCTTATATTTTCCCATTATCTTCATCAAAAGAACCATTTCAAGCATTTATCATTATTCCTAAATTGGTGTGCATAGAATGCCACAATAATGAATTAATGATTTCAAATGCACTCATAATATTGTAGCAATCAATTGCATTAAATGCTTATATTTATAGTTTGATTTCCAATTTGAATAAAATAAGAGACCCATCGGGCCTTAATGTCCATCTGGTTTGGCATTTGAATACTTTTGACCCTAGGGTCATGCCTTGAACCAAGTTGGTTCTTAATGTCCTTAGGTGTGTCACCTATTTTGACCCCAGGGTCACACCTTTAACAAACTTGGTTCTCCATGCCCTAAAGGTACTATATACCAAAGCATTAAACTGTAGGCCTTCTAGTTTATTACAAGAAGGTTTTTGATATTTTGTCAAATTTTCCCCCTTTTGGTCCCCCAAAAGGCACATCTGGAGGCCAAACCCCTTCATTTGAACAAATAAAAACTCCCTTCTCCTACGGATGCATTCTACCAAGTTGGTGTGAAATTGGTCCAGTTGTTTCAGACAAGAAGTAAAAAATGTGAGACGAAACATATTTGCTATTGTGTTGAACTTTGACCAAAAAAGTGTAACCCATTTTTGACCCAACGGACATGCCTTGAACAAACTTGGCTCTCCATGCCCTGATAAAACTACATACCAGAACATTTAGCTTTAGGCCTTCTAGCTCATTAGTAGAAGATGTTTGAAGTTTTGTCAAAATTTCCCCCTTTTTACCCCTCTAGTGGCGCCCCCTGGGGACCAAACCCATTATTTGAACATTTCCGAGCCCCCTTTCCAAAGGGATGCCTTCTACAAAGTTTGGATGAAATTGGTCCAGTAGTTTTGGACAAGAAGTCAAAAATGTGAAAAGTTAACATATTAAGCTCTAGGCTTTCTAGTTTATAAGAAGATTTTCTAAATTTTGTCAAATTTTCCCCCTTTTGACCCCCTAGTGGCTGAGCCCCTCCATTTTAACAAATCTGAATCCCCTTACCCTAAGGATACTACCTATCAAGTTTGGATGAAATTGTTCCAGTGGTTTAGGAGAAGAAGTCGAAAATGTTAAAAGTTTAGGAGGGATGGACGCCGCCGGAGGACGGACAGGATTTGTATGAGAAAAGTCCACCTTGGACCTTCAGTCCAGATGGGCTAAAAATTAAATATTTAGTAGAAAGTATGCTCGTACAACATAAATAAAACACCCATCAGTTGGATGAACGCAACAATTGCAACATACAGCCAAATAGTGGAATTTCCAAAGAAAATGCAGTACCATTATGATACCAATGATGTCATAATTTGCCGATTGTGACCTACTGTTTTCAATTAAGCATTGAACTGCTTTCAGTTGGCATTCATAGGAAATATGAATGCCAACTGGACAAAGGCAAACTTAATGAAGCGAGCTAGTGCTTCATGTTGAATTTGCTTCCAGTTGGCATTCATATCTCCTATGAATGCCAACTGAAGGCAGTTCAATACTTATATTTACCATTTGCTATATCCCAGTGTAACAGACTAAACGATAAGCAATGAGTGGTGGCATTCATAGGCGATATGAATGCCAACTGAATTCGGTTGGGATATAGAGTGGCATTGCCATGCGTTGGTAAATATTGCTGTATGAAAACACTTCTGGGATGTCAAACAGTTTTCATACAGAGAAAACAATGAAACTTTAAAGATATTTATATAGTAATATATAATTTTATGTGTTAGACAGAAGTCAATCTTCAACAGCGCACAGTATTTAAGCGTTTTACCAGGTTGAAGATCCACAGCATCAAAAAACTACATAACCCATAATCTAATCCAAATTTATGCTAATTTGTATATACAGTGGATACATGTATTTTAAACTCTATGGTTACCGCCACTGTTTTGTTGATTTTATCAAACACAATATATACTTACACATTTAAAAGCGTGTTCAGCTTTCCATATAGAACAACTAACACACATATATAAACAATTTAAGAAAAATTATTAAAGGGTTCTCTTATCTAGGGAAATGTCCTTGTCAAATGCGAGTTGGTAATGTGACATTACCTAGAAAAAATGTATACCTGTAATTTGATTTATTACTAAAAGCCTCAATATTAAGGTATCCCATTACACAGAATATTGAACACAAGAGAAGATTGTTCTATAATGGTGTATTTTGAAGGTTCATACAATTAAAGCAAGTACAGGTAAGTACTTAATCACAACCAATGAAATCTTCAGTGTTAACTGTTGGTTACCGTACATTGAGAAGCAAGAGTTTTGTTAAACGGTCCTAATAATGATACCATTATGAGTGGTGCCTATAAAACAGCCTTTATTGGCTTTAAGGCCATCTGACAATAGGTGAATTAGAATTTTGAATTAAAATCAATGACAGTTGAAAGCCATTGAAAATTTACATTTTACAGGGTATTTAACTTGCCACAAAAGACAGTTATTGGGTAAAATCCTGCTGTGAATAGCTGCGTAAAATAAGTTGTGAGTTTACAATATAAATTACCTATGTTCTGTTAAAGTCTGTAGTAGAATGGAGATTGTTCTATTCTTCCTGCTATAATATTGACAGGATGCTGACAAAAGGCCTTATAGCTGAAGGGTTTAAACTAGAAAATTCTGTGTATGAAAGCATTGCATCAATATTTGTTTGCCATTGAACAATATGATCATTTAAATGCACTTTGTAACTTGAGAATGTATATGTAATAATTTCCTTTAAAGCCTGCAGCTTTCATTGCCTAGCTGGTTGATCATGAATTGTACTGATTATATAACTGTTGGTTGTCAATAGCATTTTTCCTTGTTAGTAAAAACACAAGTATATCTGACAATAAACAATAAATTTTAATAAAATGCTTTATTCCTTAGCAAACTTTTAGAATATAATGTACAATTTATATTTTTCAGTAAAATTTAAGGCAGCTCTGAATGCAGGCACATACATATACATTAAGTATAGAAGTTTTCATCAACAGCAAAGACAAAAAACTCACTCAATCAAAAACATATTCTTTTAAAACATTGTTTAAAATGGTTTTTCAGTGTCAAAGGTTGCCTTTTCTAATCACTGTCAGGTTTTCACATTTGTTTACTTCTGCTCAAAAACAGCCAAACAAATTTCAATCAAACTTGATAGGATTAGCATCCTTGTATGGAAAGGAAAATTTGAGAAAAATCTCAATAGCTAAATGCTTGCAATAATCGTAGTATTATACAGTTAAAAGTTAGAATATTTCCTACATTGTTGACCTTTAACTGCTAAACGTATGACCTGGCCTATGTTTTACCTCAGAGTCTCGTTTTAAACAAATTTTTTCTCCATGAACTAAGATTTCTATATATGACATGTACAAGCATTAAGCTATTGGCCTTCCATGGCCAGTTCATAAAAAATGCCAATGTAAAACTACATAATATACAGATCATTCATGCAAATTTTTTCAATGAAATCCAGCTGTTAGTTGAAGAGGAGTTACGCGGACAAGTATTTTGCACAAAGGGGCATAACTCCATAAAAAAGGGCCAAAATCCCAAATTAAAATTCAGGCGCACAACTACATAAGATACTGATCATTTATGCAAAGTGTCAATGAAATCCACCTGTTAGTTAAGGAGGAGTTGCTCGGACAAGTTACTGCGGACGCCAGACAGACATCCAGACAGACAGAGTGATTCCAGAATACCCCCCCTAACTTCGTTGAGGGGGTATAACAATAAAAGAAGAACAGAATGTGAGGAGACAGGACAGAGAAGAAAAGAAGAGACAGGTGCCAAAACCTTGTAATGATTGAAAAAAAGCAAAACTGAAGTTACTTGGTTGATCATAAGGATCCAAAATTTTAAGAGTCAGAATTTAAAGACAGTATTATGAATAGTGGTAATAGCTTCAACATAAAATATATTAGTTGTATCGAGTCCTGCGATAAGGTTGCACAAAGGCAAGTTTATTTAAAAGGCAGTTTATTAATCAATAGAAACAAGAGCACCGCAAAGCAACACATAATACACCCTTTTAAAAAGTTTAAGAGTTTAAAGTTTATTACAAAAGTTCCAACTTAATACTTTTGATCATGATTTATCATAAATGCTTAAACGAAATGTTAATTGTGTAAAATACTGAAATTCACGCTAGTTTCCATATTTGGGAATTCAAACAAGCCCTTTTGGGCCTTAGCAGTGCTAAATTTTCAATGTGTTTCTTTAGGTATGAATGTCAATCTAAATTAAATTTGTTTCAGCATATGGAAATGATTGACTTTACATTCTGTCAAAAATATAATACTCTTACTTCAATACTTTCACAAAAAC
>JAUMGZ010185527.1:0-13636 GCA_032359645.1 Pododesmus macrochisma
TGGTTTCTAATTACGCATAACTTACTTGTTTTCTAGTTTGACCATCTGTTTTCTAATTACAATATCTTATAATACTTGTTTTTCAAATTAATCATCTGGTTTCTAATTACGCATAACTTACTTGTTTTCTAGTTTGACCATCTGTTTCTCATGTTCCTGTAAAATCTTGTCTCTTTCTTCGTCTGACATAACCATCTGGCCAGTAATCAGTTTACTATAAAAGAGAACACAAACAATAACTAGTATCAATTTACAGTAAGTTTCAATTGTACTTGTGGATTACCATTCCCCCATTTTCTTTCTGAATTTACATTGGTTTTTCGTTTATTGGTCTTTCTGTATGGCATATTTGCAAGATGTAATTTTTCAATTTTTATTCTTTCAATATAGACTTTCCTTCTCATTATATTACAATCAAAATGTACATAATAGAAAGGTTAAGTTGTGAGTAGAAGAGAGTGATTCCTGACTTACTCTACTATCTTTTCTTGTCGTTCCCGTAGTAACGCCTGTTCCTGTTTTTCAGCAGCATTTCTCTGTGCCCATTGCTGTTTATTTCTATTCAGTCTTTCCTAAGAAGGTTAGAGAAAATAAGATATCATTTCTATGACAGAATTCAGATTTCAATCCTTAAGAACATGACAAGTAATTTTCTTCATTTATTTTAAAAAAAAATTTGAATTTTTTTCTTTAGGTCAATTATTCTGATGCTTTAAAATTTTACTTTCAAATTAAACTGACAATGAAAACTAAGAATAGGAAACATAATTCATGATAAAAATGGGAGGTAAATCATCCAGTGTTACCAACAAAAGGGGAGATAACTGACCTTGAGTATTTGTTGTTGTCTTAAGTAATGTTACCAAGAAAGGGGAGATAACTGACTTTTGAATATTTGCTGTGGTCTAAGTAGTGTTACCGACAAAGGGGAGATAACTGACCTTGAGTATTTGTTGTTGTCAAAGTAGTGTTAACAAGAGAGGGGCGATAACTGACCTTGAGTTTTTGTTGTTGTCTAAGTAGTGTTACCAAGAAAGGGGAGATAACTGACCTTGAGTATTTGTTGTTGTCTAAGTAGATTATTTTCCTGTTCTTCCTCGAGGCGTGACATGCTATCTTTGTGTTTCCTGATTAAACTATTTACAGCATCATCAGTCAAACCTGGATAACCAACAAATAATTAAACTACAGACAAACCAATGTCCTGTCATCTCATATTTATTATTTAGAGACTCAAGGTGCTTTTGTTGTGCAATATATAAACTTAAAAAGAATCTGACTTAAGGATGATCTAAAACATCAAAATTATTTTAATAAACATTTTTAAAACAAATTGTACATTATGACTTCACTGAAACTTTTTTTCTTAGTTTCTGGTTTTTTTTTAAAAAAATATAATTAAAATAATAATCATTGTCTTTAAAAATAACTAGCTTGTAATGTAAGTGAATAATATTTCAAAAATTACTTCAGTATGTTTTGCTTAGTTTGTAGACTTCAATTAAAACAGCTGATGTTTGTATCAAATATCTACGCTTTGCTCAAGAATATCAATGACAACAAATGATACTACCTCAGTTAATGAAAAATAAGCAATATAAAGTAACTAATTTCTGTGATAATCTCAAAACAATTTAAGCACATTACCCCTCTGTTTAAGGGAATCAATGAGAGCCTGTTCTCCTCCCCCGAGGTCGTCCTGTGTTTGAGTGGCCATGTTCTCACGTAAGGCCATCAGTTCATCACCATGTTCCTTGTCAAGCTGATTGTTAAGTAAGTGAAGTTCTTCCCTGTGTTTTGACTGTATAGCCAATTTACCCTCACTATAGGACAATGGGTCTGGAAATATCAACAGCATACAACAATGGATTTAGAAATAATTATAATTCATACAATGTAAGACAAAGGATATACCGGGTAGAGAACATTACGTGGTGAAATCCGTATCACATGCCAAATCAGCCCGAGAACCTAATATCAGACCAATGGCTTTATCCGAGGTTTGATATTGGTCAAGGGGTGATATGGCATGTGATATGGATTTTACCATGTTTTATTATGTTTATCATATATGTACTTCAACAATAGAAACAATACATGAGATTTTAATGAAATTTAACCTAAGTGTTCTGTATGACACAGGCTCTTTTCCTAAGGACATAGGTAAAAACTACATCTTTAACAAAACAAACTATAGCTTACATAAAATCTAATGAAAATTAACGTGGGTAAAAAAATCAAGTTCAGCGTCTGCTGAGTTTGATAACTCTAGAAGTGTTCCGCGCCATAATAGATATAAGTACAGTAACGAGGAGTTCCGAAAACGGTGATGTGCATTTTCCGACTGCTGGTCTGATACGGATATGCATTTTCTGTCTGTCTGATATGGGTCACAACTCACAAGGCGTTAGCCGTATCATATAGGGTGGGAATTCTGTATACAGTACAAAATATATGATAAATAGAAATATTAACCACATACAACCATGGATTTATAGATATTGACTGGTTATGTAGAAATATTAACAGCATTCAATGGTGGATTCAAGAATATTGTACTGACTGTTCATACTATGTAAGACAAAGGATATAGAAACATCAACAGTATGCAGCAATGGATTTAGAAATATTGATGTTTATGTAACATAACAGAGACAATATAGAAATATTAACAGCATGAAATGATGGATTTTAGAAATAGTTTCTGTTCTGTTACATACCTACAGGTCCTTCCGTTTGTGCTGCTACATTCTTTCTATCATATTCTGTTAACTCATTCTCTTGTTCTTTTTTCTGCAGGTAATTAATTGTAAATAATGTGAAAAATACTTCTAACGGGGTCCTTATAGAGACAATATAACTGCCTGATAATTCTTTAAACTATTAAAAAAGAAAGCATTTTAATGAGATAAACGACTTGATCCATTTAGTGCTTATTTGTTTAGTTGTGATTTAAACTTTATCATTCTCCTATTTCCCTGTTTTATAAACTGTAGATTTTTATATCATTGACTGAATCACTCTCCTAAATGCTGCTTACTATTTGGTCCATTCTTTGTTTTTTGAGGATGCTTAGTTTCTTGTGAAGATCTGCCTCCATTTTAGATTTGTCTTTGTCCATCTTGTTTTTCAGATCGACCATATCCTTCTTTGCTTTCTCCATGATTTCTTCTGCCTCCTCAGAGGTCAATGACCCTTGTCTAAGAGATATTTATTGAGTTATTTAAAATGTTCATTTCTTGTTCTCCCTTATAATGCTATAATGCTATAATGCTATAATTAAACAGTCCAGACTAAAGGTCAAGGGCATTCCATTATAATGCTATAATCAATAATTAAACAGTCCAGACTAAAGGTCAAGGGCATTCCCTTATAATGCTATAATCAATAATTAAACAATCCAGACTGAAGGTCAAGGACATTCCCTTATAATGCTATAATCAATAATTAAACAGTCCATACTAAAGGTCAAGGTCATATGACTTTGAATAATATCTATAGACAGCTAGACTATACAGCTAGAGTAAACAAAAAATTACAACTGCACCGCAAATAAGTTGTTTTTATCAAAATTGATTTTTAAAGTAACTTAGATAACAATAGAACTAAGGGTGTATACTTTGTTATTTTTGAAAGATTTGTAAAACAACAAGAAGATTATACTCTATGTTGTAAGGTGCTGCTTACTTTTTTGCCCTGTTGATGAAGTCCACCTGATTTGTGGCCATGTAGTTCAAAACGTCACTTTGATCATCCTCTGTTTGTTCCTGCATCAAAAGAATCAAACACAGTAAATTATTCAAAATTACTGTTAACTACAAATAACTAATACATACAAAGTCCATTGTTACGTTCTCAATGACTGACCTTTTTTTGTTTAATCAGACAATAAGTGTCTATTATAAGCCACGGCCTACAGAACTACACTTAATAAAGACCTCCCAATCAAAATGATATCAAAATTCTAATTCTTTGCAGACCTAAACATTTGGTAAGCACTAAACAGGAAACTTCTAATAAATCTTTAAGTCTATATTCTTGTTTGTTTATCTAGGCATATGTCACCCAGTGTTAACAACGTTACTACAGCTCGATCGGTAGAGCGTTGGACTCCTAACCTAGGGGTCCCAGGTTCGAATCTCGGCAGAGTTGGTTGTATTTTTCTGCCTCTGTTAAACATACTTACACTCATTTTGGCGAGGGCCCGTCGCCTATCGAGTTTCTCCTCCAGTTGCATGCGTTGTCTTGATATCTCTTCATCATACTTGGATTCCAGTTCTCTCTGAGCACCTTGGTGCTCCTTTATCAGCCAGCTGGCCTTCTCGTCAGATAATTTACCTTGTTCTTTCACATCCTTAATAATCTCTTGATGTAGTTCCTTCTCTCCGATACGTTTACGAGCAACAAATTCCTACAAGAAAATGTTTCAGGTAACATTTAGTAATTTTCTAGCATATAAAGATAACTCCTTGACTTAAATCATTATTTGGTTGGAAATACAAATGGCTAATGCCATATTGTGTGGAACTAGCATTTATATCAATTATATTATACCAAAATTATTCCTACATCAAAAATATTCAAAACCATTTTCTAGTCTCATATAGTGAAAAGTCTTTATTAAATTACAAATGAAATATTATTGCAAAATTGTGAAATTAGCATGTAATTGATATCTTACAGGATATCAAAAAGTCACTCTGTAGGACACATTAGACATTTTTATATCAAATGAATCCCCCCTTTAATTGAACAAAGTGGTACATATTCAGTGATTGATGGTTGATTAAAAAGCAGTTTTTACCTTTCTAAGGTTCTCCACCTCTTCGTCTTGTTCCAGCTTCAGTCGATATGTTTCTTCGTTCTGTTCTGTCTGCTGCTGTTCATCCAGCATGGTCACTAACTGCTTCTTCTCCTGTGAAAAACAAGACATATGTACTGTATATTGCAGACATTATAGCAAGGCTACCCATCTACTGTAAAATCACTCATTGCATGGAATCTAAAAACTCCCAAATATAAATTGCCACAAAATGTGTTCCACATATGATTCATAAGCTACTATTGCATAAAGCACAAAACAGCAAACTATAATTTAACTGCTTGGTTTCAAACGTAGAACTTGTAGATTCAGACTCAAACATCCTCCTGATGAAACAAACAGATACAAAGAGCAATAAGTAGCTAACATTGACTGACATAATGAAAGATTACAATTTAGAAATGGTAAAACAGGTACATTAGAGTTCTGGTTAGACTGTATATTACATACATCTTCTCCCAGGTCAGTAGATTCACTGAACAGTCGTTTCTTCTCTTCTTTCTGTTTCTGGTGGAGATGAGACATCTTAGCCTGCAAATATTAAACATATCACTGAAACACATAGAGGGTGGTAATGTAGTAATAATATGTAGTAATAATTATAAACCTAAACTATCACATGAATGAAGTTGAAAGTTCTACTATCATAAATGGCTATGTCACTCTATTTACAGCAACAGAACTTTCAACGACATTCATATTATATAACACAACTGGAACTCACAGCCATGTATATTATGACTTGTAAATTTATATACACAATTTCAAAACTTTTTTTTGGTTGTTGTGAGGGTCTTGTGGTTAAACATGCGGGTCATAGCCATACTAGGTGACATCGGCCAAAGGCTTTGTGAGTTCAATCCCCGGCCTGGTAACCAAATTTCACCTTACCTACGATCATTTATTACCAATGAGCATTCATGTTGGTTGTGTTTGAGTCGGGTCCTGACTGAATACAAAGTTATCTCTGCACAGCTGTTTAAATGGTTTCTTTTTCTTTTTGTACAAACAGTCAGTAGTTGTATCTAACTTTACATTTCTCTAATATACTTATTAATATTTATAATCATACAGTCTCAATTATGGTTAACTCCACAATATTTTAAACAATCTGTCACATACAATTCACAATTACTTTTTACTTGCTTTCAAGTTCTGCAAAATTGGTGAAATAGAAAATCGACTTAAATGGCACAAATTGATTGACTTGACTTCATTTTTAAATAACATATCATTGGTGGCCCGTCCCAGTTTATAAGTTCATTTTGGTAGTGACTTTTTTTATGTGGCTATAGTTTGTCATTCAATATCAATTGTAGTGGTGTTTCTATTTTTTCTTGTTTTGTTTTTTTAAATTACAACAAGACAAAACTTGTTGGTGACATAATTGGTTTTCATACCCTGTTCTTAGCTGATAGTTTCTTAAGTAGTTTTTTCTTCTCGTTTGTGTATTCATCGTCGAGTGTGCGGTGGAGACCGCCCTTGCGTTTCTTGTGTTTGGAGATGACTACCTCCTCGACGGCGGGTGAGACGTCTTTGTTATGTTTAAGTGCCTGTACATACAACAGGGTAACGTTCTCTGATGCATCGTTTCTCTCTTTCTCGATTCCCTCGTCTATGTCAATGGTTGTCACGATGTCCAAACTGTAAACCAATCATGAATATAGTCACATGCAACTATAAGACCAATACACAAAATAGACAAAGAGACAACTTAATCAATAGCTCTGTTTTAGTGTTACGACCATTGAAACACAAATAATCTAGTAATTATAAAAATTACTGTATATTCATGAATCTTTACATAGTTACAATATTTTATTTTGAATAAGTCTTTAAAATTTATGTATTGCATGTAAACATTTTCCAATATAATTAAAATGTTGCGTATAGTATCAAACAATACAAGGGACAATAATACTGACTTGTCAATCTCCCTGTATCGTCGAAGTCGGTCCTTCATGCCTAGTATTCCAACAATACTTTCTTCTTCCTGGTATGTGCTAAAATTTAACAAAAATTGTATGAATTATATAGATACAACTTCATTTTCGCCAAAAATATTCAATCATTTTTCCATTTCAATAAAATATGCTAACTTATTTCATTTGAGTTCTGCTTATTGAACAATTGTAAGACTAGCTAAAAATATCCACTAAGCATCATTATAACAACTAAAATTGACAATATCGGGTCAGACAAATTTGTATAGGGCTGGCAGAGGCTAAGCCCTGTTTTTTTACCCCTATATTAACGTATCAGAAAAAGGGTAGACTTTGCCTCTTTCACACCCCAGTCACATTTTTCCAACCCATTATTTTTGAGTATTAGATCACTAACACAATAAGTAAAAACATTAATTTATTGAATGCCGCAAAGTCATATCAGTTTACAAAGATATACTTAACATCAGGGACTATAACTCTGCATTGCTTTAATATTAGTGGACCCGGTATGATAACTCTGCAACAGCCAGACATAGTATACCATAGGTATCGGATGTTTTGTCCGTGAAATAATAGTTGCTACTGACTGACTAAAAAACTGTGGAATCTTTCATATATAATTTTCGGAGTTTTTCAGTAGCAATCAGAAGCGATATATATGTTATTCATAGATAAAATGTCTAATACCTATGGTTATAGACTGTATTCCAGCTTTTTTGTCTGAATAATCCTAAAAGTGATAATATGTGATACCTGTAGTCTTTAATAGTGTGTCCCTTCTTCATAGCCTTGTTAGCATCCAGCACCAAGCGGCCACCCTTCTCATGGAGAATGACATCCTTCTAAAAATGACAAATACAAGCATTTAAATTGAACTACACCACTAGATAAAATGGTCAAAATACTGAGGGGAAAAAAGCTTTTAACTAGAACTATAAAACTTGCTAAAAATGGTCAAAATACTGAGGGCCAAAAATCTTAAACTAAAACTTAAGTGAAATTACTGCAAGCTTAAAGTTAAAGTAAAGATTTTAATACTTAATATCTTTCATTGAACAACTGTGTCAATTTTCACATGATAAGTGTTTGATATTCCATGTGCACTGGCACATTTTTGTTATTCCATTATATCACAAATTCCCAGAGAAGTCTTATGTCACATTAAATTGCTCCTGTCCCATTTTGAATCTTCATGACATTTTTGATTCTCCTTTAAAAAGTAACTCTATCCCTATAATCAATTTTGATTAACACATTCAAGTTTGTTTGTTTTTTTATTTCAATATTTTATTGTTCTCAGACAATATGAGGGGTACCGTGGATGAGAAGCCGCTTGTTTACCCCTTTACACAATAGCATAATATATATTGACAATTCCTAAATACATTTCTTTCATTCTCCATACATATATTCTTTCAGTTAACTTTCATACTGTAAATTTATCGTTGTTTCATTTTTTCATGTCTGTATAATCATTATCTATCAATTTGTTATCTATAATTTTAGGTTTTAGTGTTAAGATTCCGGAATCATTTTTTGTGGTCATGTGCTTGACACATTCAAGTTAATTCATCTAGATCTGAACACCCTGTCTCTCCTTATCAAGAGGCCTTAACAGTCACCTGAGTAATCCATGTAAAAAATATTTTCAAAATGTATCTAATTTAACCCCTCTTTGCCCCCTTATTGGCCACTATGGGGGCTGGCCCTTTTTATTTGCAATATTGAAGCAGCTACATATGGGGATGCTTCCTGCCAAATTTGGCTGTAATTGGCCCAGCCATTCTTGAGAAGAAGTTGAAAATGTGAAACGACGACACACAACGACGGACAAAGAACGATTACAATAGGTCACCTGATAACAGCCCTGAAACTTGATTTGAGTCACATTTTCACTTTTTTATAACACATTGATCTTCATTTATAATTAACACTTTAAATAAGTATTTTTGACAAAAACAAAAAGTAACATACATGCAGTGACAACAAACCACATTCTCACATCTTAAAGACATGATAATTGAACTAACTGCTTTGTGAGATGAGTGTCTGGCTGTTTACTTTTGGTGACATGCAATATTCTGGTTAATTATGGTCTACCTTTACAGACTATACATGTACATAAACTGTAGCGTCAGTTTTTTAATTGGGGAAAAATAGCCTTTTTATGGACAACAGATTTATGTATAGTTTGTTTCATTGGGGTTTAACGTCCCTTTCAACATCTAAGGTTATATTGAGACGGTGCCTGCTTGTGACAGTGCGCACTGATGGCAACTTTATAGTGCTGTCTCACTGAAATATAGATTCATGTATAGAGATTTATAACGCAGAACATTTTTTTGCTTGGTTTTGTTACAAACCCTGATTTTAGAAACCACCAGTTAAAACAATTAATCTTGCCTCTATAATTCATGTACATGCATATATTGGGTACAGAACATATCTTCAGTATAAAGGATGTTTCTTCGTGTTTAAAATTACTGGTTATATGTAAATTGTTAGGTGGAACTTTAATCAAATTTTTTGATCATTTCGTCTGAATTACAAGGATAAGAACTTCATGTAACAAAGAAGATACTATGGCATGCATTTAAAGTCTAGACTACTTACTTGCATATAAAAATCAACTTGCTGTAAAATATGGTATGACCACGATAGATATAATTTGTGTAAATATAATGTAAAAAGGAAAATATACATATTCTGAAAGTAAGTATTGTCAACAAATATCTTGTGATAGGAAGAATGACACAGAAAAATACATGAGCACAAAATCATCACACAACAATAACTTTTGGAATTGTAGTTAATTTACAGCCATTTTAGATTGTTAATATTTAGATACAAAGATGCAAAGTGCAAAAGGACCTACCGGTAATTTAGCAAAAGTTACATAGAAACAACATGTATTATAATAAAATAAATGAAAATGAAACAACATGTATTAAATAAATGAAAAAAAATCAAAAATATTCTGTCTTATAATTCAAGCATTCTTATTAAACGTAGTACAGAACACATTAATTAAAATCACAATTCAAACAGCAATACAACAAAAAAGACGAGAGAAATGAACTGATACACACAGTGACAAAAGCTATAATGACTAAATATAAGTATTTAATTTTTTAATGTCCATTCCTTGATTTAAGAATGGTGTTGTTATATTTCGCAGATATGGTTAATCTTCTAAGACAATACATACCTCGCTATCATGAATTCTGCCATCCTTACGTCCTCTGATTTTGAGCCACAAACACACCCCTCCAATCACCAGAACCACACCCAGAATCAAAGCCATAAAGAAGGACAGTGCAGTAAACCCATGTTGATACAACAACTGAAAAAACAATTTCCATGGTTATATACGGCTGTCAGGTATCTGTTTAAAAATTTTAATTAATCAATAGCTTTTAATCGTCTGAAGAACATCTATATATGTAAATGCAGTATGTACATTTTTGCCACTGCCAATCTCAATCCTAGAAATAGTTCTTTCCCTCAGATCACCAATAGCATTAGGTGGGTCAGTTACATTTGCAAGCATGTTAGGGTTTATTTTTTTTATGAAAAATATCTAAATTGTAACATGTCATGATCATGTGTCAAAATAACCAATGGCAACTAAGTTCACTTGTTGACTATACCTTCCTATCACAGTCAAAATAACATATATATCTCTTCTCATTATGATTCTGATGTATGTCTTAGTAATAATGATGAGTAATAACTATTCAACTGCAATTTGTACATCTATATGCTTCAACTGTTATATTATAAACCCCACTAATGCTGGTTTGTGGTTCTGAATTTGTACACATTGACCTCTAATATCTAAGCATTTTTGTGATACGGTTCACTAGTTCTTTTTGGTTTAAAATTATGTTTTAATTTAACACCTTAAATATAATGGAAGATATCATCATAATCATGCCACAGTGTGCAGTGAATATACATATAAAATGTCCCTCCTTACACAGAATAGGTACATAACACTTCTCATCTTACACAGAGACCTTCTGGCAACTATTTTGAGATGAATCCAACCAAATTTTGTGTTTAGTGACCATTCTATGTCTGTTCGTAATGACAATTCATAGCTGATGTTACTTTTTAATAGATTATTTTATTTTTTCTCCATCTTGATCTTGTTTAGTTTAATCTGGTGATCATTTGATCATATCTACAATCTAAGTAAATGGCATCGGGATTTTTTATGTCATATGAATGCTTTGAAAGCCTGTAGCAGTAAGGTATATACTTACACTTTCTGAAATTCTGTCCACCCTATCCAGACAGACAGACAGCTCAATAGGACCGACAAGTACGTCTTGACTCTGTAACACAGTATATTACAATTAATAACAAATGCACTGCTTCACAATTCAAGCCCATTGATTCTTAATATTCAACTTTCGATTTGTCATTTGTTCCTTCATAAAATCATAAAATTTAAAACAGATCTTCATCAAGGGAAGATAACTCTAATATCATACTCAGTAATTACTAGACACAATCAAGCATGAGGAGATCAATCTACTGATTTTATCTTACATGGGTAACTGAATGTAACAGCTATAGTAGGATTAAAGTCAGATTTTCAATATTATTTTTGTTCACTTTGGCACACTTGCAACAAAAGTTAACTTTACTCCACATTTTCATCAAGCTATGTTATAAAGAAACATTAAAAAACAGATTACAATAGGGAAATACAGTATAAAACATATGTATTGTTATTTCCAAATAATATGAATACAGGAATTAAGTTTAACTCAAATTACCCATTTAATCACCAAAACATCTTGCCAGGATAGCACACTGATAAAAAGCAAGTTATCTCCCTTGGAAAAAACACCTTTCCAGTATAACACACTTTATCCCTTGGAGCAGTAACTAACCATCTGACAACAATTTAAACACCCATGTGATGTCGAAATTCAAATTGATTGTGTGTGTATAAAGATAACTGTTATACTTAACTAAAAGCATTTCTTTCACATTATAAATGATATTCAATTCTAAAAGAAGCAGATATGATTTTCATAAGTTTTAATATTTTTGGTTGATATAAACTAACATGTGGTAGAAGTTTGTTTGTTTGTGTTAAGGGCTTATTGTCCGATCAACAGCTAAGGTCATTTATGGACATGCCAGTTAAACTGGTGGAGGAAACCGGAGTACCCGGAGGAAACTGGAGTACCCGGAGTAAACTACCGACCGACGGCAAGTTACTGGCAACTTTCTCACACTAGGCCGCCCCCCGGACGGGAATCAAACCTAGGAGGTGAAAGGCTCTTATGATTACAAGTCGGCGACTTTAACCAATTGGCCACCACGGCCCCATGTGGTAAAAGTGACCCATGTACTTTTATTGATATCTGTTGAATGTAATTAGTAGAAAAGGATCTCTTTTTCTGGTCTGCAATGAAGAGATTAAACAACCATCAACTAGAAAACTATTTATGAAATGTATGCCCTTGTAGAGGAGGCATCATATTCAAAATCATTCTTCTAATAAACACTTTAACCTTGAGATGGAGGGTCAGATAGAAAAGTCCATCACTTTGTAGCATGCCCTTACCATGGAGGAATCTGTATAGAACTGTACTTCACTGTGATATATATTGAAGTCTGAAGCCAAATCTCGTCCTGTGTCACCCGAAGGTGCGGCTAGAAACGTCAGTTGGTACGCACTGTCCACTGTAGAATATAAACACATATAAAACATACATTTACAATGTATAACTGTTACTACATTCTAATGAGGGGCCCAACGAAACCCTTCAAGTTTATGTTAACTGTGATTTATATCATTTCTGCAATAAATCCAAAGTTGTGATAATTATCAGAAAAGAGATGTCAACAGTTAAGAAACATTCCTATGATATATGTTACAATTTCCCACCAGTCTGCCATGATCGGTTAGAAGGTTGAAAACATTTGAGATTATTATTTTCATTATGAAGTACTAGTGTGGCCATTGGATGTTTATATGGACTTTCAATGCAATGTAACAATAACTTGAAAGGTGTAGCTACAAGTAACTCAAGGAGTCGAAAATCATATTTGTTTTTTAATCACATTGAACAATTCAGCAGTATAAGGACAAGAGCAACCTTACAGTTAAATTCTTGGAATGACCACTTAGAAATTTCTATTGCAAAAAAAATATCACTATCAAAGATCATTTTTATCACTAAAAATCCAGTTTAGGTGTCACATTATATAAAGGTGCACTGTAGTTAGTTTGATGCTGAGAGATTTCATCTTATTATTAATTATTATAATTACCCGTTATATTTCCTGCATTCCATAGAAACTTCTTCCGTCCATCTAGTATAGTAATAACATCAAAAACATTTCCGCTATATGAGGTACCATTGACATTAACACTGGTGTAATCAGCCAGTAAGCTATCGGACAGATCCACATTGACCTTGACATCGTAGGCCATAGACGAGGCTACAGGGTTATATATCCACAGACTTATCTCAACGGTGTCAGGGTTGTCAGCTGTGCTATATTGCTGAAAAAAGTGAAAATATTCTCATTATAGACATAACATAATAATATGCCAATAATGACCTTACCAACTAGTAAACATGTGTATGTATAAAACATTTTCCCTAAAACTATTATGGATATTTTATAAACTGTGTACACTACTGAATATTTCAAGCTTACGTGCAAGAAAGAAGAAAATAAGCTGTACCTTACACAAAGTCAACAAGAGGCCTATTGGGCCTTTACGTTCATCTGGTTTAAATGGGCCTATATGAAAATTGTTGGCATTTGAAAACTTTTGACTGTAGGGTTATGCCTTGAAAAAAGTTGGTTCTCCATGCCCTCAAGTTACTTTAAA
>JAUMGZ010185538.1:0-13635 GCA_032359645.1 Pododesmus macrochisma
TACTTCCTACCAAGTTTGGATAAAAATGGTCCAGTGGTTCAGGAGAAGAAGTCGAAAATGTCAAAAGTTAACGACGATGAACGGACGACGGACGGGATTTGTATGAGAAAAGTCCACCTTGGACCTTCGGTCCAGATGGACTAAAAAGGGTTGTCTCCCGAGTGTAATTAGGGAATACAAATCTTTTCTTTGGGTGACATGTTCTGGTAGTTTCACATACTGAGAGGGCAATAATTGTTTACTGTAAGTTAGATATAACTTCAGATTATGGATATGTTGTACATATTCTTACCATAGATTGCTTAAATATTTAAAAAGTTTTTTGTGGACAATTCTACTTACCAAATATGCATTAATGCACTAAGAACAATTTCAATATAAACTAAATCAGTAAATGTGATTTCTTTAAATTTCTTTCACCTTCATTCATAAAGCATGAGTTAAATTTCAATAATGTTCCTTCAGTATTTTACAGCCATGTAGATCTAAAGATGAAGGCCTTAATTTAGTATATCAATATATAATTATAATATAAAATTTAGAGGTTATATATTTATAGCCTATCACATTACATGTATGACCATGCTAGCTTTACCCCCAAGCATTGCATGGTAAGCTACATCTATAACTTTTTATAATTTATCCAATTAATATTCAAAACATGTTCGTCTTAACCAATTTACTTACCGTGTTAACCAGACAGCTCTCTCAAGTTAAATACACAGATTATGATGTTGACCGCAATGTGACTTTGTTGACATTGCACGTCTGAGAACTGAGGACAAGGTCGTTCGAAATGTCAGACTCCCGGCGATACATGCACGCATATTTGCTTATTTTTCATTAACAAATACTCAAACAATGAACACCAAACCAAGTTTGAAGCCTAAAAATTAAACTAGTTCATAAAATTACCTACCTCAAATGCCAAGACAAAACAAGACAGTATAACTCAAGGTCGTTTACATCAACATAGGATAACCTTCCCGTGCCGGTTTGCACGAACCGCTCAGCTGACGGCCAACCGGTGCCAAGTTCCGCATTTGTTAAAAGAATAACTAAACGCCCCTAACATTTTAATTACACGAACTTACAAGGCTATGAAATATTTAAGAAGACAGATAAACTATCCAACTATCAGATTACGACTTACCTTATACAAATGCAAAGAAAAATGTAAGTGACTTTCCTGTGTACGGTCCTTGAAAGGCTATTGCGCGAAATAGCATGCGCACCCTGGCGATTGTTTATTATGACGCATAATGCCAAGGGAAGTAACTCGTGTAACCCTATACATCTGAGGATGTGTACTAGTTTCTTTTCCATTGAACTTTGTTTCGAAAATATCCAGAAATAAATGAGAAAACAGAACAACTATAAAAAGCGATAAACAAATAAGTTTATTGATCAAATCAATTCTAAACATAATCATATACATATTGGGTAACAGTGTTGTTGCTTATAAATTGCACACAGTTGTGTAAAACAATAGTTACAGAGGTTAATTCATATTTGAGATAAAAATATATGCGTGTTAAAGTCTACAAATATTCTTTCTATAAAAATTGCACAGTTCTCAGTAATAAAAATCTATGATCAACACATTTTTGAACATTTAAAAATAAATAAAGATGTGATCTCTTGTTGGTGAAGAAAAATAGAGAGAAACAAATTATACCTGTATACAACCTTAGCATACATATAAATATGCATCTATTTACCTGTATGCTTGTAAATGATGATTTCATGACAAAAATTGGTAGAAATATGATTTTATTTGTAAATATATAATTTCTGACAAAGTGAATAATCGAAAAATAAACATCTGTTCTTGTACATAAAAGGACACGTGATCATATACATGTAATCATCATTCAAAAATAAAACAAGGACGACATAATTTTAAATAAGCTTAGCTATATATAGGTGAGCACAAATTATCTGCATGGTCCCTCAGAATGATCAAAAGCTGTACATTTATCAAGCAAACACACAAGTCTAAGTACAATTATACCATGCATTCTAAGATAATCATCTTGCTGTTTGCAGCATATACTTTTACTTGTATCTTACTGATGGATGGTTAATTGGAAACAAAAATATGCCAAAGTATTTCAACATAAGATTACAACTTCAAATGTATTGTAATATAACTAGTAGAATGTACATGCTTATTAAGAGATCACACAATAACAACCAGATGGTTTTGATGTATATTTAGTTTACATTTCCATTAAAACATAATTTTTTAGTTTTTATGTTAATTTGTTATACAAAAATAATTATGCACACACGTAAGATGAGACTTCACTTTGACTCTATTTGATTTGAGCAACATATAACATTGCGTTTTTATAAATTTTGGGGTTTTCAGTTTTCTTGTTCAAAGTATAAGTATTAAAAGTGCCTTATCATATTGCATATTGCATATTGTATATTATATATTGTTTAATCTTAAAGTTCCCTTGAAAATCAAAACTTTGCCTTGTAAAATAATAGTTACCTTTAACATTTACAAACATTGCATACTACTCAACTATTTCTACTTAATTTATAAATGTTTAAAAGGCACATTAAACTGTAACAAAATGTAACAGCTTTACATATAGTAAGCATCACAATAATAGTGTTAATTCACTAATGAATCTTTCCTCTTTTCTACAGTGAATCTCTAGCTGTTAGTAAAGCCATGTCTTGAGTATATACACAATGTGCACATGTAAAATCTAAATATATAAGTAAGAATCTACCAAACTACAGTATTAAAATTCCCACGTTGTTTTACATATTCAAATGATAAACAAATCACCATTTGTGTAGTAAAATGAATATAAAGTACATATATCCTTAGATAACCACTATTATGTCCATTCTGACAAGTCATTTTGTATCGCCCACTAGTAGACATGTTTAGTAACAAACAGCGAGTCATCAGCCCCCTCACTGGCCATCTCCCCTTTGTACTGTCCCATGGTTGCCAGGCCATTCAACTGTAATACATAGAAAATTCATTTATATTTGAGTTATACATAGAAATATAATGTGTACAAAAATGTGTTAACATGTAATGTAAATAAATGTAACAATTCCTTAGTTGTTTAATTAAATGTTCATATATCCTTTCAAGAATTTAAAGATGTCACATACCATCTACAATTTGATATATGGTGCAGAGCCATCTTTGCTTGCCAAGGGTTAATCTATGCTATGATAGCGTAGAGTAACCCTTGGAAGGTGAAGATGGTGAATAGCATACATTACACTTACCGGTATTCGTAAGGTAAGATATCAAATAAGAAAGGTATTGAAATTTTTTCTTTAATCATTTATAGATGTCAAACAATAATCAACAACACATTTTACTGCACATAAATTTTATACATAGCATCTGCCATTCAGTCGAGTAAGAGTTACCTACCTTGGCTCGTTTAAGAAGTTGAGCCTGTGCAGCAGCCACATTTGCTTCCTCTCCTTTCCAAGCCTTGAGTACGCTGGCTTGTAGAGCTCTTCCAAATGAGAAACTCAGGGCCCATGGTTTACGACCTGGATAAGCATTCATGGCATTCAAATTTGCAGTAGCATCAACCTCAGACTGTCCTCCAGATAAAAATGTAATACCTGTAATCAAGGAAATATAAAAATAATTAACTCTTATTTTAGTACATGTGTAAATTTGATAAAAAAATAATCCTCAGCAATCGTCAATGGGAGATAATTTAAAAATGATATTATAATGCAATGAAGATATGTTAAAAGTTCATTCTAAGCTCCAAGTGGAAAATGTTATTTTAATTTGTGTAAATATGTATGACAATTACCTGGTACAGCTGCAGGTACACTTCTACTCAGAGCTTCTACTGTTGCCTTAGCATTCTCCTCAAATGTATTTTTGATGGAACAGCCTTGACCACAGGTCACCATGTTAGGCTTCAGTAATGTCCCTTCCAGGAAAACATGATGGTCAGCCAGGGCTTTGTATGTAAATGCTAAGACCTAAAGATAAACAGATAAATGCTAACACCTGAAGTTAAACAGGTAAATGCTAACACCTCAAGTTAAACAGGTAAATGCTAAGACCTAAAGATAAACAGGTAAATGCTAACACCTAAAGATTATCAGGTAAATGCTAACACCTAAAGTTAAACAGGTAAATGCTAACACCTAAAGATAAACAGGTAAATGCTAATACCTAAAGTTAAACAGGTAAATGCTAACACCTAAATATAAACAGGTAAATGCTAACACCTAAAGATTATCAGGTAAATGCTAACACCTAAAGATAAACAGGTTAATGCTAACACCTAAAGATTATCAGGTAAATGCTAACACCTAAAGATTATCAGGTAAATGCTAACACCTAGGTTGTTATGACTTGGCCAAGAAATATTTTTGTTTAATTAGGGCTTAACATCACTTCCAGAGTATTTCATTGATATCATGACAAAAGACCAAGGAGAAAAACCAAACATTAGGATAGGAAGAGAAAAGACAACAGGAAGGGGAAATCAAAGCAATAGGGATAATTAAGAAATAAGGATGAACCCATGCAACAGTGTTTCAGCCTTTTCTACTATCAAACTTTACATTGGGATCTTTATCGTGCCAGGGGTTAAAAAAAACTTGGTGTTCCCCCAGAAGGACTAGCTGATCTTTGTTTGGCTTCTATATTGCAACCTTTCTAACTTAGGAGACCCTACCAGAAACACAAGTTCCTGCCAGCATAGATATCCAGGTCGTTATGACATTCAAAAGTCCCCACCGCAATAAGGTGTCAAGGTCAAGAAAAAACAGTGGATTCTTTATACAACGATCATGTTTGTAATTGAAATTGTTGTCATTGTAAAGAATAAGCCGTTGTAATGAATCAAAATTGAAGTCATTTTGTCAATTTGTTCCAAACCTATTGTCGTTGTAATGAATTTGCTGTTTTAATGAGTGTCATTGTAAAGAGACTCCACTGTAATATCTGACTCATATACTCCAGACATTTCCTGTAACATATTACATCAAGTTCTGTCTAACTGTTTACATTGTCTATGTATGTTATGAGAGTTAATACATCTGAGTGAGCTATCAACATTTATCATATTGAAAAAGTTCATGAAATTGAATATGTGTAAAACTTCTTTGAGCTACAAGCTATCATTTATACTTTGAAGTTTCAAACAAACAAGAAAAACTTGTGAAACAAAAACAATAATCACAACAAGTCATGATTTGTTCAGGGCAAGCCTTCTTTCTGCTTAAAAATACATTTTAAGCTCATAACATAAAGAGATTTCAATACTGCATGTACTGGTACATGTACTTTAAATTTTCTGTTACATTTTGATGAAACCCTTAAGCCTACCTGTTCTGTTACTTTTTGTGCTATTGCTAGATCATGGTCGCCGTCCTGTAATACCTCTGGTTCTACAATAGGAACTAAACCATTCTGAAATATTTAATTACATGAAGTTTTTACACAGTTAAACAAAGTTAAAATGTTAAAGTATATAAACACAAATATCAAAGGTAGACACTTTTAAACATAAAATTAATGCATGGTTTATCTCCCTTGGTTACTTATCTAAAACATTCTTAGAAACACATATTCATTATTGGAATCATTAAATGCCTAATGAGTTTTAAGTTTGAATTAATACATGTATAAGCAGTGTGAAGCCACTACATATATCCATTGTAAGATTATATGGTAAAATTTGTAATCAAATTTAAATGTCACAGTGCTAAATTTATGTGACTAAACACAGATATATTATAGAACAAGGGCTCCGCAAAGCGGGGCACAATACGCCTATTTGTAATTTTAAACAAAAGGTTGACAATAGGTGTTGTGAAGATAAAAGTTGATTTGTCAAAAATTACTCAAGATAATGAGCGGAATATGCAGGGGTGACTCTTGACAAAAACAAAAAGTCATAACTCCGAAAAATTATGATCAGAAAATAGTGGTCATCAAACTTATCCAAGCTTTTTAGGTAAGGAACCTGTTTTTTGAAGTTTTGTGTGAATATATTAATAATTACTAAAGATATTTAGCAGACACCATTTTAGCAATATTGAACTCATCCGAGACCTTGTGGCTTTTAACATTTTTGTTTTGTAAAGTTTGAAGTTGATCTGTCAAAAATTACTCAAGATATTGAGCGGACACTGCAGGTGGGTGACCCTTGCCAGAAACAAAGGGCCATAACTCTGGAAATTACTATCAGAAAATAGTGTTCATCAAACTCATTCAAGCCTTTGAGGTAATGAACCTGCTTATGAAGTTTCGTGCAAATATGTTCTAATGATATTGAGCAGACACCATTTCAGCAACAAAGGGCCATAACTCTCAAAATTGTCAATATCAAACTCATCCGAGACTTTGAGGCCTTTAAAATTTTTTGTTAAGTTTGAAGTTGATCTGTCAAAAATTACTCAAGATATTGAGCGGACACTGCACACCTGTCTGACCGCCTGCCAACTTGATAACATAATATGTTCCATCTTCGACGGGCATATAAAAATTACTTATTATTTATTCACCTGTTGACAGATACTGGCGTATCTAGCTAGGACGTTGGCATTCTCCATCATTGCCTGATACGTTGGTGTGTGACTTCCTATCTTGAGAACACATCTCCATTTGGCAAACTGAGCACCATTCTTCTTATATTCAGCACATCTTTCTGACATACCATCTAAACCTAATACAAAAAGGTACAACAATTCTATACTAAGCATTAATCTTTCTGATGTACTATCTTAACCTGGTATTATTTAACATACAAAGTTGCAAGTGATTTAATGACTTGATCAGAAAAAATAATGGGTCTGAAAAAACTGTATGGGGCAAGGCTTTTTCTGAAGTAGTATTTAACTACATCAGGTCATTAACTCATTGTGTAACAAATTTATTCCCACTAAAAACTATCAAAATTATGTGAGGTAAATAACAAATAAACCAGCATATAGTTAGTTTAAAAATTGTCCAATTGAAAATTATTAATTTTGCTTGATACAAGATATGACATTTTAGATTGTGTATAATTAAAGATTAATCTCTGAGGCAGGATAAATAAAGATAATCATCTTGTACTGAGCACATTAACCATCTAAATTTCACTATATCTATGTATAACCATTAATGTATCCTGAACAAACCTTGTGTTGTTGACTCCCCGTCTGTTCCTGCCAAGGGGACAATACCCTTGTCTACTTTGATTCCAGGAATAATTCCTCTATCTTGTAGAAGTTTTAACATAGATACTCCATTCCTGTCTTTCTGGTAGAATGTCTCATGGTACAGGATTACACCACTGATGTTCTGCCCTAACACTTTGTCCGAAGAGAATAGCAGCTCTCTGTATCGTCTCCTGTTATCTTCTGTGTTGTCTACGTTGATACTGGCCAGTCTCTTACCCATAGTACCTACATAATATCACTACTAGTTAGAACATTGATACAATTAATATTTTATCAGTTATCTGAATAAAAGTTTTCTTTTATAGTAGAGGTTTCTGACTCTAGAAGGTCTACCAAATAGAAGAGGCATGATCAATCTTGCTGTATTGTAGCCCAGTTTTCATTTGGTATCATTGTAGTCAGTGTTATGATTGTTGGTGGTTTTATAGTCTTAATTAAATGTTTGTTTATCTTGATTTGAAACAATGTTAAGGTCTTAGCCTGTAGAGGGGGGGGGGGGAAGCTTCCCTAGCAAAGAAGTTTTTCAATTTTTCTTATTTTCTATGACAAAATTCTCTGCAAATATATGGATATGTGTGTGCCATTTTTCAAGTTGATAGTTGTTGTTTTTGTGTCATACAGTTGTTGTGCATGTTTCAAACAGTAGTTGTTTTTGTGTCATACAGTTGTTGTGCATGTTTCAAACAGTTGTTGTTTTTGCGTCATAAAGTTTTTGCATTTACCACTAGTTGTTAACAGCCTCAACTTGTATTGAATGACTTCTCTGAATCATAAATTACAATTTATAGACATTTTTGTCGGAAATTGACTAATTCAAATTAACTGCCCTTAGAGCCGACACTTTTCACCTTTTTACTACACATCAACATTAAACACAATGTGAAGGAGTGATCTGTGACCACTAAGGTTCCTAGTCCTATTTCATTTAAATACTATGACTGTTATTAAAGAAATTAAACAGAAATTGGTTAGAAAAATGCATAGGTTGAAACAGCCAACTGTTGCAATTCCCTCAGATGATGCTATAACAATATGTAGAGAAATTGTATTCATTGGTAAATGAACATTTTTGACTATCTCTAGGTTTATTGAACATGGTTTGAGTTTAACATATACTAGCTTTATATAGCTATTTAAACGAAGCACATATCCAATAAAGGTTACCTCCCCTAAAATCTCCCAATAACTATAAATGATTATTTCCCTTAAAATCAAGATAAGAATGTTTTATACGACACTTGAAATAAAAGTAATGCTGATAAAATATATCATGAAATAACCTTTACTCAAACAAAGATTTTGTGTGTGTAACAATGTTAATTCATTTTACAAATTTTGAATATAGATATGTGTACTATTAGTGTATTGTTCTAATGGTAAGATACTTGAAGTAAATACAGTGACAATTCAAACTAAATTTATTTTCCAAAATATACTACAAGATATTTCTTCAATAAGTATAGAAATTAATGAATTTTTACAATAAAATGTGGTAATAATGTCATGTATGTAATACAGGTAGATTGATAAGATAAAGTCCCTTGTAAACATATACCTGTAGATTCATCAGCAGCCAGGATACCTTTACCAGGTGCCACAATGGCATTAGCGATGTCCCGCAGTTCATTCTCCTGCTTGGTGGTCAAATACTTTGGAAAAACAGGCATCTTGTTCTATCTTAAATGACAATATTACAGTACATAAGATACACATTTTATCTAAAACATCATATACTAGCTATACATGTATAAAGCAAAAAAGGCACCTTAACTCACAGGGGCTAAGCATAGACTTGCCCCCACCACCTATATGTGTATACATAAAGGAGGTGGGGTTTGGGTCAGTCTGTGCCTAACCCCACTGCCTAAAATGACAATTTTACATCAGATAATAAAGAAAACTGACTTCTTGTCCTATCTAAAATGACAATATAATGTGAAAACCTATAAGATAAGAAATGAATTTAGTACTTCTAGTATATAACAACGCAATTGATTATAGTATTCTATGCCACACACATATATGCATATTCTTGTCAGATAAACTTAATATAATAACATGCTGTCTGAAATCTATAGTAGTCATGTTTAAATGTAACATTTTTACTGACATACATCATATAGTGCAGAGATAAAACCATTTCAAAGCATTAATCCTTCAAATAATTTTTTTTCTTCTAAAACAGTAATTTGTTGGAGGGTAAAAACAAAAGACTTACAGGGTATATACAGGTGACAGATGTGGACTAAAAAGACAGAATATCTTACTTGTGATAGACCCAGGTCATAAATACATGCGTAATCAGTCTTTATGATAAACCTGTAAATGTTCTACAAATCTACAACATGTAGCTGGTGGATCAAACTTCACTCATGTCACAAGTGTTGTTTAACAAAAATTACATGTGTATAAACATGCATTACCTACAGCAGATGTGTCAAGTGTTGACAGAGAAGTGTTGACAGAGAGGTATTGAAAATATCCCACAACATTTCATGGTCAATAAACACATGTTGTAATATATCATTACAATTCATACAAACTGTATATTTCCACTGTTTTATTTCATATTCTTTGCATGAGGGTTATATTTTAGGAAAGGCCCCCAGAGGGACAAAGCCCTACTAAATCTAAATCATTTTAACCTGCAAATTGCACAAAAATCCCGTATTTTGATATACATGATGTACTTGTAAGTCTATATTTTATTCTGTCCTGTTCTTGTACTTCCAATTCACAAAAAAGACGAAATTTTCTGTGATCATGCATTAATGAACATAAAAATGATGTAGCAGTCATGCTCACACAGTGTGGTCAATGCCTCTGTGTTTATGCATAGATGGATGTGATTTTGGAGAATATTATTTGCATTATTACCAAATAACAGACTTTTCTTGTTAGTACCATAACACTGTCTAGTATATTATCTTGTTCAATCTTTTAAAACTGGTTTGTTTCAGTTCAAAGTAAAGTACAGACAATACAAAACTGTGACACCTATGATCATTATATAGTTCTTCTGGCTGTTGCCTTGACGAAAGTTGTATGTTTAAATTCCTATGGTATGCTTTAAAAGTTTGTTTTAAAAATCCTTTATTGTCAATACAGTTATTTTAAAACAATATATAATTCAATATCTTAATTATTTTGAATGAAATTACCAGCAATGATCTTTTCAGCTAATAAAGTGTACACGTGTGTACATTTTTTTGTTCATACATCGATAAACTGAAAAATATTCCAAAGGCAGTCTATCTATATGATATCAAACATAGAGAATTATCTAACATCAGCAGCATTGTATCAGTAAATAAGATCAGTTTACATATTTTCTTGTTTCATTGGGAATTAATCTCCCTTTCAACACACTGTCTAGATCACTTTATAAAGTGTATTTATTATACCTGTATGCACTGTAAATAAAAAAAGTAGCCTATAATAGACTATAGCTATAGTACTTTCATATTCAAATGAGCAAGGCTTGAAAATAGAGGCCTCAAAATGGCAGAATTGTGAATTTAACATTTAAGACAGGTTTGATCCATGTTTCTATCCTGTTGAACTTTTAGTATGATTACATCGGTGCAGATCTATAAGAGCTATGACTCTATCAGTGTAGGACAAGGCCACTACATATAGTCTTATCTAGCCTCATACATATCATATTGTTTAAGTGACACCAAAGGAATTCTCTACACTTGATAATTCTAGACATCTTATATGTAATTTGTAATTACATTATCAAATTGTCGTAATTGAGACAACTGAATTAGACACTAGGTCCAGATCTAATTTAACTCAAAATATTGGGTCTATACATGCATCGACTAAATTATCTTTGGACCAACTTCTAAAAAGGTTAGACCTTATATTGTTAAGATATCAATTAATTGTTAATGTAGACCTACACTAATTCAAATTTATATAATAGGGCTAGATCTAAACTGCAGCCCTAAATATCAAATTGTGATTTAAAGTAAATGCCAAAGTATATGGCTTAACAACAGATAAACTAACAATACAAAATATGTTTTGTTAGCCCTGTGTGCACACCTTTGTCTGCATGAGTTATTCCCCCTACCTTGTAAGGAATTGAGACCACTTTGTCAATCAAGCTGTTAAGAAATACCAAAATGGAATTGTGCAAAAATGTATCTGTCACAGTGTGTTTGTAAGTTCAAAATACTACTTAAAGTGTGCACTAGCTATATATTTAGAGGAAATCTTTTTAAACTTAACTTAAAGAGAGATGGACTTGGGTGCAACTAGGGATTCAAGGTTCCAAAAGCTGTAGTGAACACCAAATTAACATACACATGTATTCAAATTATTTCACCTAAGCATCTTCAATTTTATTACATTTTTAGCAATGTAATATAAGGAATTATAACATTTTTACCATTGAGATATAGAGAGCTCTTGTGGGGCCGTATATTTACATTTTTCACTCATACATATAAAATATATAGCAACCCTGATCAATGAAAAATAAAAGTTTTTCATCATCAAAAAGGAGGAATATAATCTATGAATTGAACCTATTTTTAACAGTTACACATCATAATTTTAATTCAATTGGAAATAGGTTTAAATCATTTAAATAGATGCAATATTAATGGATAGGCCTTCATTGGAAGTAATTTAAAGTCAATTGTACCTGTTGTTAAATTATCAAAGATGGGTGAAAATATGTGTACCTATCTTAAAATTTTATTCATTTTGTAAGGAATTTGATAAGACGGAGTGAAAGGCAAAACACTACATGTTCCTAACCACATTAAGGTATATATAG
This sequence comes from Pododesmus macrochisma, assembly GCA_032359645.1. Taxonomy (NCBI): domain Eukaryota; kingdom Metazoa; phylum Mollusca; class Bivalvia; order Pectinida; family Anomiidae; genus Pododesmus; species Pododesmus macrochisma. The sequence goes on from JAUMGZ010185538.1 coordinate 11,984, forward strand.
ACATTTACACTTCGGTCATATATTTGTACATGGTATGAGGCACTAAGTGATACTGTGTTGTCTCCCTTGCCCACATTAAAATACTTTGCTTCTTTGTTGCCAAGTCACTGAGTAAAGGCCAAGGGAGATAACTCATAGTTTATATAAACACCTCTCTTCCTGTCTATAAGATATAGATCTTGATTTACATATTTAAGTAATTGATTAAAGATGTTTATAGACCAACTAAAGGGTTATTCTGCTGTGTCATAACCTGTTATGTTGGAGTGCACTCTGATGTTAACTTGATATTACATCTAAAATGTAATTATACAAGTGTTTTCAACATCAGGAATAAATTATGAAGTAACTGAAAGCTAATTCTTTGAATACTTTTGATAACGAACAAGTACACAATTTTGTTCTTTCATGGTGCATTCTGCTTCTTTAAACATTATATTTTACTGAAGTAAACTTTGTTTGGGTTAATTGAATCATCTTTAATTCTGGTATATATATATATATATATATATATAATTATATATCCATGAACCCTACGTGATCCTTCATCTAGACCTGTGCATGAACTTACGGAATGATCATATTAGAATTTGGTTCATGGATGCATAAACCAAAAAATTACAAGTAGGTACGTACTCTGTATAAATCCGCAAAGTTTGTCAAATTCATTATCCTGATATGAATACACTACTGCATTGCCCAACATTTGTATAAAGAGTGACTCAGTTGAAATACAAAACAGCTATTAACAGCCAGAAGGGTTATCACATGCTTGTTATATTTATGTTCTCTGCACGAGTAGGAACATGATCCCGGATATTAAAAATGCATGTAATCAATTATATTAGCACGAGAACAAAAACAAGTCTGGGGTCATTCTTCCGGATTCTAAAAAGTATAATTGGCTTTACCCTACCATGTTTTCTGTTGCAAGCCAACCCTTTCGACGACGGTCGGACCTTAGCTGATGAGTCTGATGAAAGATTAACATGTTAGGTTCTTAATTTACTGTACACATGTACATGACATAAACTATTACATTAGATATACAATGTCGATTTCTGTGCTGTGGTAAAGAACAAACTTGAATACTTCGTGAATTTTAGAGAGGTTTATATTTTACATTAAACTACCTAAATACTTACATGAAACTTGGATGATGACACGTCACACCCAGTACAAATCTACCCTGCACTGCAACAGCTACTCAAAATGTGAAGCGTGGCTTGTTTATTGTTTACAATGCGCGGAGGTGTGGGGGTGTGTCACGTAGTCCTATTTTGATTGGTCAACAATGTATTCGTCCTTCACCCTCTTTGACTCAACGCGTTTATTGATAAGCTTCACTGTGGTGAAATACTAACGCCGTTTTATGACAGCCGATGCAGGGATTAAACTAAAGCCGTAGATTCCATGTTTTCGATTTTCACACCTCCTAATAGTCCTAGGCAGGGAAATCAATGTCCACCTACTAGACACTGTTCGTGTCCTATAAAAAAGACACAAGAAACTATTAATATAATTCATCACATACTAGTACACTGTTCCTAGGCCTATCGCTCATTATTCGCCGGCATATTTGTAATTGATTTGAGATATGCACATGGAGATGGGGAGCAGTTCGCATTTTACATCCTGAGTTTGAAGAGGTT
>JAUMGZ010185549.1:0-13635 GCA_032359645.1 Pododesmus macrochisma
AACTGAAATGACGATATCTAGCCAAGTATTTATAAGAAAATATAAACTGAAATGACAATATCTAGCCATGTTATAAGAAAATATAAACTGAAATGACATGTGCTTAAAGCAGTGTTAAAAGTCTTAAATTGGTTCAACATACCAGTATGATGCCATATATAGGTAAAGGTGCCTTACGTTTAATTGAGGTGCATCTATTTTCCATGATTAATATATATTGTCATTTGCAAGTACTGGACATGAAAGCAAAACTTTTTAATTCACTGCTTTTTTTTTTTAAATCAAAAACCAATTGCTCCCTGAAGGCCTAGATAGTACTTAGGCTGCAATGGACATTATCATAAAACTGAACATGAAAGTTTTGAAGTAAATCATAAAATGAAATGGAAAATATATTTAAGAAATAGGGCTTCTTTCTCTAGAGGTGTTCACTATACCGTCCATGTTTAACTTGCATGTGAAGTTTGATGACTGCAGTCCTAGTACTGGACATGAGAGCAAAACTTTTTAATTTACCTGTTTTTTTTTTTTTAAATCAAAAACCTAATCAAATACGTACCGGGCAGATAGATTGATAAATATATAATGTAATACATATCTAACTTGAAAGAGAAAATTTTCACTCCGAGGTATATTTGCTGAAGAGGATAGTTTTGTTTGAAACACCCGACTCAAACATTGTCACTAAGACAATTAATACCCTTACAATCATGATATGGTACCAGGATTCTCTCTTTTTATGTTTTGACAATAATAGATCTGAGCCAATTCATATTTTTCAAAATTCAATACTTAAATTCATAAATAGTACATTCGAGATTCCTTAATAAAACTGCTGCCGTTTGTTTTGTTTCAAAATCAATATGAGGCATGTTTAGAACAATTATTGGGAAAACAAACAAGATGTGCAACAAACCAGCAGGGAATCCCAGAAAGATGGCAGATTTTGTTTTTGATGAAAAGCATTTTTATACTTATAGTTTTTCCCTGGTAGTTCTCTGCCATTTTAAATCAAATATTATGAAGCTGTCTTTTCCCATTCTGATTTTTTTTTTTCAACTCTGCATCATACATGTACATGTTACCAAAACCAAAACTGCATATTTTTACTATTATATCCTCCCCCTATACCCCTCCCCACGAAACTGAAATAAGAAATGTAGAGTTACAAAAAAAAATGTTGTCGGTTATTTATGGAGTAATGCATTATTTTGTTGAATTTTAGATTCAACTGATTACTTAAGACATTCTATAACTTTTTCTGTATAATTATTCAATATAATACTGGCAATATATCATAAGAATATCACTTTGTGTTTAAGTACAAGGTCTGTTATTGCTTCTATTAACAGTGTACATCCATGTTTACTAAATAATTATAAAGCCATTTTCCTAGTTTGAGTCCATTTTTTCCAGTTTAGAATATGCCTTATTTTTAGCTAAAAAGACATTGTTGACACTTAATTGATATTTTAATGTTAAAATAAAACACAATCATTTAGAATGAATCCATCTCTATAAAGCCTAAATTCAAGAAAAGCGATTATTGAGACCAGCTGACATTTTTTTTAAATTTGGAACTAGGAAAACGACTGTATACAGGCACAAATATCTTAAAATGTTAGCTTTCTGGACATTAACTGATTTTCTAAGTTCTCTTGACTATCTCACAATAAAAAGCCTTATAATTCCCCTCGATAACCCCGTATTAAGGGTAATCCTGTGCCAACCTTTCTTTGATAGTCAACATAATCTTCCCCAAAGAAGTTCAATAGATAAATTTCTTCCTCGTATATCCTCTCCTTAAAGAATCTCCAGGACACAATCGTATATCCTACTAAGCACAACGGGTTGCACAAAATCAACTGAAAACAAAAAAACATTGATTAGGGTAAAAAAAAAATAGAAATCCTTTCAAAAGGTTTTGTTTTGTTTTGTTTCTTATTTATGTGGGTTTAATGTTCATTCCAACTAATGTTTTAGGTCACATTTGATGGTGTCTGCTTGTGACAGTGCACACTAATGGTGACTTTATAGTGCTGTCTCGCTGAAATATCATGCTGCAGATACATTAACAGGATACTTCATTTGGTCACATTATCCTGTCATTGTGACAACAAGTCCTTCTCAGAAATGCTGAGTGCTTACCAGGCAGTGAGAATATTGCCTAATTTTAATATCTGAGGTTTGATGTGGCTGAGGATACACTGTGCTCCTCCTGCTCATGAAGCAAACATGTATTGCGACTGTTAAATGAGATCTTGTATACAGTTTCCTCATTCAATCAAGTTTATAGTACAAAGGTATGTTATATAACGGACCTGGCACAAACAACTCAAATTTATAATATAACATACAATAATATACAGGATTGTATTGATTCATTATCAAAGTACTATATACATACAATTATATACACAATTGTATTGTCTCATTATCACTGTAAGTGCTGATAGCTTGGACTTGAGATTGATATGTCTTATTACAAAAGAGTGTGTTATTTTCTTTAGTCTAAAGACTTATAAAATAGGGCATGCAATATCCACAAATTCACTACAGTAGAAAGTGTTTTACACCTCTGCAGTTATTAGGTAAGACATTGAAGAAGCAACATTTTATTTTTCAAAGCAGAATTATAATTACCTGTGTCCCTATACTCCAATAGAACCAACCAACATAGGCTGGATGTCGGAAGTAAGAGTAAACACCATGTGTTACTAAAGTGTGGCCATCTTGTTTGAGATATTGTACATAATGGTTAAAGTTTGAGGTAGCTGTCCACATACTGACTTTCCTGAGAACTTCACCAAGAACAGTAATAATCAGACCTACAGTACTCAGCCAGTGGATCTGCTTAAGACCTAAAAAAAATTGGGTACAGTAAGAAACACATCTTCACTAGCCAAGGTATGCGAACCACTTCCTTTCAGTTCGTTTATCTTATTGTAGAGAAATATAGTGTAGCGAAACTTAGCTTGCGAAGATATTAGAAACATAACCAAAATTTGATTACCGGTAAAGAAAGCTTCTTCAATAAGAGGATCATTGGGCCTTTAAATGTCCATGTGGTTGCATCAACACTACTAGTACTGTTATTATTACATTTGGTATTTGACTCCATATTGCATAAACTAATTTTAAACTCTACATCCAGGCTTTGAACCGATGGCATTCCCTGTACATAGTCACATCATTAAAGCTTATTGAAATTTGCTATACCCCTGTGTTTCGGAGTAGAGAAAAAACATAATATAGATATAGATGATGGAAGTACAAAATTTTCAGAATACTTCAATAGCCACCATTGGGACATCTTGGAAACATCTGATGATCGAAATATTTTTCCAGAATTTCAAGACACCAAATGTAACCAAAGGTAAATTTTCTTTGATGTAACAACAAATTTCACCGTTGACCAACTTAATTTGTTTGTGACTAAGATTTTAATTTTATGCGGTAGGTTTTTATGGTTCAACAACACAGTGAAGCCATATGTGATAAATGAAAATATCAGATATTTCAACTATAAAAATTATTTACTTTTGAATAACTTACAAGTTGCTTTCATATTCATAAATTATAAAAGTAAATATCAAATTGTAATTCAGCTCATGATCATGACCTTTGACAAAATTGATGAGACATATACAAACCTGGAAATATAAACCATTCTATCGTAAACTCCAACCAGCTGGCAGCCGCAGCAAGCTTGTAGGCCGAGCTGTGATCAAGTAGGAAGGATTCCAGTGTGAGAGACGTTGGATTTGTCACTGCTGTTGCAAAATATTCAGAAAAATGAAAAAAGCTGAGTGCCATCACATACCATCCAAAGTGCATCCACCCTGTGGTCAATGTACTTACAAGTAAACCAAGACCAAAAATACATCCCAAGAATCCACTACGTACTGCCACCTGTCCAAATATATAATACAACTTATCATGTCCATTTTAACAACAGAAAAAGCAAAGTTTCATCTACATCTGATATACATTATATATAATTTGTGTTTGTGCCTTTTCCACTTATTTTCTGACCAATGATATGACAACATATAACTATAAGTTCTCCAGTTTGATATACACTCAGGTCCAAATCAGAGCACAATGGGCAAATGCAATCATAACAGGAAGTATAGTATAACCCAAAAAACGATAACCAGAAAGAATGGTTTAAGCCTGGATTGTACGTGAAAAACAGCTTTCCGGTCTTAAACCACTCTTTCCAGTATTCGTTTTTTGCTTTTTGTATACTTCCTGTTATGATTGCATTATATTTTGCCCATCATGCTGGAACTTTGGCTAAAATTTATTATTGGACAAATTTGACAATAAATACAGTGAGTGTAGCATACATAATTACGCAATTTTAATATAATATTAATGTAATATGAATTTGGTTAGGATTGTTTTGGTTTCAAAGGCGCCTTATCACCAGGAGCAATAAGTCAATATTTGAGGCGACAGAGTGGGTGGGTCCACCTTTACACTCCTATCTCTATCTAGTATCTATAGACTCATCGGACCAGTGCTCGAACACTCCATTTCTCGAACACCCTGCTGGTTCTCACTGTTGTAGCCAACATCGACACATCATTTTTGTGTGACTGTGAGACCTCACTGTTACCTTTGACCTCGTATAAAAATAGACTCCTCCCATCTCCATTTTTAGAAAGTATAGTACACATTTCTTGGAAACGATGTTTTGACCTAGATTTTGCATGTGTAATGGTGGTCCAGTTGACATTAGAAACCGTACATTTAAATCGTATTTTAGACAACAATTGTCATATGTTGTATTATTTTTTTGATATAGAGGTCTTTCTGAATACTGTCTTTCAAATTTTTTAGATGTTTGTGCCTGTCTTTTAATTAAAAACTGGTGTTGGAGGACTGGTCTGCAAACTGTTAAAAATAAGTGGAAAACCTCACATGATAAATGTCACAAAAAACAAGTGCCCATTAATGACAATTGCACTCAATTAAGGAGATCTGTCACCTAATGGAAGACGACGACAACGATGATGATGATGATGATGATGATGATGATGATGATACAAAGCTCCCGCCAAGAATAGCTATCCCGGTCACATGGTCTCAGAGATTGTCGTAAAGATGCCTCTCAAATATTATAAAGACATTTTCTATCTTTGGTTACCAATGTTTTGCAGAAGCTAAATTCTATGGTAAAAGTGTTCGAGGACTGGTCCAGTGAGTCTATTATTTTCTTGTTTTAAATATTGAGTTTGTCGACAAGTTCATTTTTGACCAGTTGGTTTGTCTGCCAGTTGCCGTGTCAACAAGATGTCTTGTCAATTATTTTTCCTGGCTGTCAACTGTCGTGTCGACGAGATATCAAGTCACTGATCATGAGTTGTCTATCGCCCAGCTTTTGTGTACAGCTTATTATGATGTGATGGAAATAATGATGACAGGAGGCTTTATTTTGACATCACTACCATGGACTGTACATAAACACTAACAGACAAATAATTAGAAACATTTTCATGTAAACAGCATACATTTATGGAATCGTTTACTACAGCATTTAGCACGTAAGAATAATGACAGTAACACATTCTAGAAGTCTGCACTAAGATAGATTATATCCTGTTTTCCTTTTCGCGGCTCAATCGATCGGCTGATGTAAACATGACTCACGTCATGCAGCTCTCCGTTTGAACGATCGAACTTGCAAAATATTTGTTAACAGTAAAAATAACATTTGCTATTTGTTTTCTTTATCAGCATACTTACCCTAATTTTCACAGTTCTGTCGTAATCACCGAATAAACAAAACGTTTTCACCTGAGTTTCGTTGGTATCCAAAGATTTGCAAATCAGCAATGCAAGGTCAAGACCTGTCGTTTGTTAACCAATCAAAATCGTCAATACAATTTATTCAATCCTGATTTTACTCCGTGATACACCTCAACAATAAATAGAATAATGTTATTAATGTGGATATCCACTTTCGTTTATTCATCAACAACTCTAAGGCAGTTATTCAATTCAAATCTTTATGATATATTTTCCATTAAATAATAAATATTATTGATATTTATAGAATGTCCACCCCGACATAGAAATGAATTTAAATGTATCACAGCAAAGGAAGTGGAGTGTATTTGTAAACAATCTTCGTCTGTTTTGCATCTCCTAGCCTTTTGCCACTAAAGGGCTTCGTCGGCACACCTCATCAGTTGATTAGGTGATAGAAAGGTAATTCTGAACTGGCTTCTTTACAATGGCATTAAATGTGCACTTAAAAAACCAAATTTCTTCCACAAGCATTTGAAATACAAACTGTGTCTCTGTTTCTGGTTGGCACCACCTGTCAAAATCATCCAGTAATGAGTCATATGGAATAGAAGTTGTATATTGTATATCACTTTCAGTTGCATCGCATGTGAGTTAAGCTATAGTCAGATGCACAATAATAAGATAGTCTTAGAACTTGAAGTGCTCCAAACATTCTTTGAATGTTGGGACCCTAATCTCTTTGCGGGTAGTCCTATAAATTAGACTCCGCGGTTTATTCGTGATAATAATATGTCATATAAAATACAGATAACATATTATTATAGAAAAATTCAGTTTCATGTACAGTTAAACAATTATGCAATATGACTAGTTGACTAATGAAACACTGAACACAAATTATCTTCAAATCCCGTGTGATTTCGTCGACCAGTTGGACTATTGAGAAGGTCACACAAACATTTAACTGGATGAGTTTTCTCAATGAACTTTTCACGCACAAAAAAAAATACGGATCTCGTTTTGCAGAAAGTTTTCTCATTTATAACAGTGTATGTCAATTTTTATGTTTTTTCAATCTTATTTACGCATGTGTTGTCTATAAGTTGGCTTCTCGCAAACGGGCCAAAATCAATACTACGACAGTTACTTTTAAACCAAGTGTACTTTTAGTGAAACTGATGGAAGCCAACTAGTACTCACAGGTGAATTGAAAGTAATTTGCATAGGCCTACATGACATAGTACTTGTAATGCTAATGCAAGGCACATTGGAACTCTCGAGCTCTAGGACGAGATGTTGTCATGCACATGATTCAACCAAAAAGTACACTTGGTTGAAGGTAACTGTCGTAGTATTGATATATGATGTTTAATTCACCTTTTTTAAATGACTGGATCATATGCATATGTTAACCGTGGCGGTGGCCGAGTGGTTAGAGTGTTCGCCTCGTGTCGGTACACTATTGAAGAGAATCCACGATTAATGGGTAGGAGAAGGACTGGATGGCTCGTTGTCAGTATAATGTGATCGAGTAAAGTATCATGTCAATGTGTCCGCGGTGTGATATTTCAGTGAGACAGCACTATAAAGTCGTCATAAGTGCGCACTGTCACAAGCAGACACAGTCTTGATATGACAAATAAAATGAGTTAAAGGGACGTTAACCCTAATAAATAAAAAAATAAAAATAAAAAAAATATGCATATATTGGATATTAACCAATATGAAAATACATGATTTTAATGAAACTTGCTTTTGCTTGGAATGGTTGGAGCATAATTAGCACATGCAAAAGATATTTGTGAATTATTGGGTCAATATTTGGTAACTATTCAACCATAATTAGGTCTAGTGCTTTGGGTGTGCTCATCTAGGCCTATTTGGTGTCTTTTTTATGATACATGTACAAAAAAATTGAATTGCAATATCAAATAGAAATACAGATCAGGTTTGTGGCCGTCCCTAGAAATTCTATAGAGAATGTTTTATTCTAGTTGTGATGTGTGATTTGTACATGTACAAGTGTACATGTATATGTGTATGTATCAATAGAAGACATTGCATGTAAAATACACTTTACAATACAAGTCCTTGCAAATCAGCATACTGTACAATAAAAAGTCACATATCATAATATAACTACACTATTTTTTGTATTGTTTTTAGCTCACCAGCGAGCATTTTGAGATAATTCATCATAACTTGTCATAATTGCCAGTGTAAACTTTTCACATTTTCAACTTCTTTTCATAAATTATAGGACCAATTTCATCTGAACTTGGTAGGAAATATCAATAGGGAAAGGGATTCAGATTTGTTCAAATGAAGGGGCTAAGCCCCCATTGGACGCCAAAAGAGGGAATATTTGAAGAAAAAAAATCAAAAATCGGCTTCTAATAAACTAGAGGTCAAGTCTAGAGCTTAATGCATGCTTTGATATGTTGATACAACATGGAGAACTAAGTTTGTTCAAGGTTTGACCCTGAGGTAAAAATAGTTACGCATTTTGGGGTCAAAGTTTAACACTATTGCAAATATGTCAACTTTTCACATTTTCAACTTCTTGTCCAAAATTACTGGACCAATTTCATCCAAACTCGGTAGAAGGCATACCTTGTGGATGGAGGTTCAGACTTGTTCAAATAATGGGGTCAGCCCCAATGCCCAATGGGGCACCACTTTTTCCAAAATCTTCTTTGAAACTAGATGGCCTAAAGCTTAATGCTTTGGTATGTAGTTACTTTAGGGTATGGAAAACCAAGGTTGTTCAAGTTATGACCCTGGGGTCAAAAATAGGCTACACATATTGGGATCAAAGTTCAACACTGTAGCAAATATATTAATTTTCACATTTTCGACTTCTTCTCCACTACCACTGGAACAATTTCAACCAAATGATGTATGAAGCTTCCTTGGGAGATGGGGATGCAGATTTGTTGAAATTACTTATTATGGGACTTTACTCCCAGGGGGTTTAACTAGGGCCCAAAAGGACGGAAATTTGACAAATTTTCAAAAAATTATCATAATAAACTATAAGGCCTAGAGATTAATGCTTGCATCTTAAACAACCACACAATTTTAAAATGAAATTTAATTGATATAGAGCATGTTCAAATGATTGGATAAATCACATTTTAGGGGAATAAATTGGGTAATATTGACCAAGAAGGCTTAGAGATTCAGGTGAGTGTATCAAGGCCCATTGGACATATTGTTGAATTAATGTACAGCTATAGTGACATGTACCTTAATGGATTGCATTTTCTTTTAAACACCTAAATACTTGCATAATTTTGTGCTCACGCTAGCTTTAACTTTTAATATTTCCTAATGAAATCACTTAGATAAATCAACCTTTTAATACCTTTCATGCTTTGATGTTCATTTTTCCTAAAAATGATTAGAACTGTGACTTATTTCTTACTATAGAAACAATTTCAAGCATCATGGCTGCGGTATCGAGTAGTGATCCTGGGTTGTTCACAGATGTGCGTGACCCTGGAGCTCGTGTTAGAAAGCTGTGTGAATATGCATGTCAAGTTGGAATAGATGAATCAATTCCTCCAAAGAGATACTTAAGGTCTGGCCTGGAAATGCTGAGAATGGCTACTGTTTACCATGAAGAAGGAAATATTGAAAGTGCTTTTGTACTTTATACAAAGTTTATATCGTAAGTCATTACATAAAGAAATAAGTTCTCGGATAAGAACTAAGCCAAGTTAATACAGAAAAGTCATGCATTTTAGTAATAAATTTTTTAGATATATTGGCAAATAGGAAGTAAACAGGTGCTCTGTAACCATTGGATTGATCTGACAAAATGTTGTTACCTAATCAACTCTTATTAATAAGAAGCAAACCACAACAACAATATCATTTTTGAACAGATGCCACCTCAGAATATCATACATGAAGCATTGAAGGGCAATGTTCAATAGCGAATTAATTATTTTACTGCATTTCTTTAGTGGCTAGGCCATTTGCTTCGTGCTGATAGACTGGTGCTAAAATCCAAGTTGTGAAATCAAATCCTGGTCACGTCAAAACCTTAGATGTTAAAATTAGGCAATCTTCTCGTCCCTGCTAAGCGCTCAGCATTACTGAGTAGGAGGAGAACTGGTTGGCTGGGTGTCAGGATAATGTGACAGAGTGAAGTATGTCAATGTGTCTGTGACGTGATATTTCAGTGAGACAGCACTATAAAAGTCACCATAAGTGTGCACTGTCACAAGCAGACACTGTCTCTATGTGACCTATACATGAGTTAAAGGGACGCTGAACCCCAGTAAACAAACAAACATTCAGATATATATTTATATATATAATATCATATATCAACCTCTTTTGTCTAGTTAGAATTTACCTTGTGTCAAATGATTATATGAATGTCATTCTGCACATGGTATCTTTGAAATATGAATTAATTTTTTTTAAACCAATGGAAGTTCTTTTTCATATTAAGGATATAAACCTTTTTTTGTCTTCAGATTATTTGTTGAAAAACTTCCTAAGCATCCTGAGTACAAAGCTGCTCCCTCTACAGACGTATCAAATATAAGAAAGGTAGCAATTATTTTACTGAGTTTTCAAAAAATATTTCACTTTTCTAGTGGAACTTAAAGTTTGCTTTATTCAATTGTCACTTTTATTTTCTCAGTAAATTAAAGTCATTGACAGTCAAAATAAATCAAAATTAATGCTCAAGAAGAATCTTTACATATTATAGTTCTTTTCTTTCCTCTGAATGAAAACAATTTATTTATTTTACTTAGAAAGTGAAACAAGTATTTCCTGTGGCAGAAATAATCAAATCCAAGTTAGTGAAGAGATACACAGAAATTGAAAGGAAACGACAGGAATTGGAGGCAAGTTTAGATAACTTTGTGGTTGAGTTATATTGTGGAATTATAACTCTGACAAATAAACATGTATGTTGTTAACTACAAAATAATGATTTTAAAGTTGAAAAAATATTAACAAAATTCATTTTAAAGAGACACATGATCTGTAAATATTTTTTTTCCCTTATAAAAAAAATAAACATAAATCATTTTGTCTCCAGCAAATAAAGTTATTATAAGCTTTCTTTTTATACTGAATTTTACAGATAAACATACAGATAAAAAACTGTTGTAATGCTCAATTAGCATAGAGTTGTATTAAAACAAAATATATGCTATGTGATATGACCTCCATTATCCAAATAATCAAAAACAAATCTGCATGGTGGCTACACATTGATCAAAGTATGATTGACCATCTACATATCCTGTGGAAGATCACATTGTGAAAGAATTCACGGTCTGTTCCAAAGTCAATTTCTCTTTGATAAGTTCTGCTTGTGATACAACAAATTATATTATATTAAATCTTTATACTTCCTAGTCATGTTGTAAATGATTTAAGGTATATTAAAACACAAGACAGATTTATTTGCTCATCCCATATTGATTTACTTAGAACAAGGAAACATAAAAACACTAAATATGATTGATCAGTGTATTGTTTGATTTTTTCTACTGTAGCAAAAACAACAAGAAGAACTAGAGAAACAACAGGAGCAGCAGCGACTAGAAGAAGAAATTAGACTGAGAAAATTACAAGAAGAACAAGAACGCTATCGACACCAATCTGAAGCAAAATGGTTACATGAGCAAGAGTTAAGGTTACAAGAATTAAAACAACAAGAAATATTGAAAAACATTGATCCAGAATCTAGAGGCCCTCCAACAAGTAACACTGACACAACTGGACTCAATAACCAGGGCCCGTCTGCACCTTCAGGAAATTTAGCATTCATTCATAATAATCTGGGTGACGGCAGTGGACCAAAGATAGAGAAAAATCTATTAAATCACCCAACTGCAAAACTATCCAACACAAGTATTCCTGGTATTCCTGACAGGGAACTCAAGAAAAATCTAGTCATCAGTGATCAGCCAGGGTACGACATGTACATCAACTTGTTTAATTTAACACATTACTGTTAAGTTGTTTCAATGTTCAATTCTTAAACCATATATAGAATTTCTATAGATATTTAATTAACAATGTAATATTAAATTCATTATTCTGTTCTATGATATACATTGTTGTAGTTTTAGATGAAACAGAATAGCTTACTGTTTTGTATATCAACTATCTTTTCCTCCTTCTTCACCTGTCCCTCTATACTTTCTCCATTTTCTTCATATATATTACTGTCTCTTTCTCTCTCTTTCTGTCTATTTGCCTGCATTTCCCACTCTCACCATGAAGATCCCAATTATGATTAAACAAAAGTTCTTTCCTCACTAACGCTTTCTGAGTCCCCTTATTTATCTGTGTCTTGCTGACTCCTTCCATTCTTTCTTGACTGAGACTTGTTAAGTGGATGATCATCAGGATTTGTAGCATAGTGAAAGAAATACTTCTCTACTTATGAATGTTCTTGTACAATATCTTTTAGACATTGCCCAAGATGAATTCTTTATGATTCGGTAAGAATATTACATGTTTCTTGAAATTTTTGAATAAAACATGTTGCATTTTATCTCATTTATACTGTCACTGTTACACAGAATTATTACCACATCATTTTCTTTAAAGTAATTCATGATCATCCGGTACAATCATTTAAGTTTTTAGATAAAAACTGTATTACTTTACGAAATATAGTAACTTGCATCATCCTTGTTACAGACTACCAAATGTTGATAGAAACACAAAGCCTATGGATCATTTTACTAGTATTGGTGTATCTGGTACAAACAAAGGAGGTCTGCGAGATTTGTTTATACCAGCCGACCTAACTAGGAAATTTCTTGGAATTGCAGAACATAATAACTTTAAAAATGTGGAAACTTGTGGAATACTGGCAGGGAAATTGGTAATTTTTCTTTTTAAACTTTAACAAGTCATGTAGCTATAGTACAGAGGCTCACCATATTGGCTTTATACCCATTTAGAATTTAGAATGGCTCTCTAATATTAAAGATTACACTTGATTTAAGGGGAGTATATTTTTACCATTTTGTGGGTAATAGACATTCAAAAAATATGATGGTAAAACTGTTACGTGTTTGGTTTTTAAATGAGTTTGATTTCTAAGATAAATTAGTTAATTAAACTCATTCACCATAGGATTTTGATAGTAGACAGGGCAATTAATTGTTTTCAAAAGTCTAAATGTTACTTTAGGGGTCAATGTGTTAAACAATGTTTTTAGTCCATCTGGACCTTCTTTGGTCCAAGGTGGACTTTTCCCATACAAATCCCGTCCGTCGTCCTGTCGTCGTCGTTAACTTTTCACATTTTTGACTTCTTCTCCTAAACCACTGGATCAATTTTATCCAAACTTGGTAGGAAGTATCCCTAGGGGATATGGATTCAGATTTGTTCAAATGAAGGGGCTGGGCACCCAGGGGGCCCCACAAGGGGGCTAAAAGTGGGAAAATTTGACAAAACTTCAAAAATCTTCTTCTAATAAACTAGAAGGCCTACAGCTTAATGTTTTGGTACGTATTAACTTTAGGACAAGGAGAACCAAGTTTGTTCAAGGCTTCACCCTGGGATCAAAAATGGGTTACATGTTTTTTAGGTTAAAGTTCAACACTATGGCAAATATGTTAACTTTTCATGTTTTCGACTTCTAGTCCAAACTTATTGAACCAATTTCACCCAGACTATGTTAAAGAGATTCCTAGGGGAAGGGGGTTCAGATTTGTTCAAATGAAGGGTTACCACCATGGGGCCACTTTTTTGGGGGCCAAAATGGGGGAAAATTTGATAAAATTTCAAAAATCTTCTTGTTAAATTGAAGGCCTAGTGCTTAATGCTTTGTTATGTAATGACTTAAGGGCATGGAGAACCAAGTTTGTTTAAGGCATGACC
>JAUMGZ010185560.1:0-13635 GCA_032359645.1 Pododesmus macrochisma
TTGTATCAGATCCCATGTAGGATTGTTAAATGTGTTTAATTTGCAACTTTGCCTTTGTTGTCTCCGACAGGTGACTATATTTGTATCAGATCCCATGTAGGATTGTTAAATGTGTTTAATTTGCAACTTTGCCTTTGTTGTCTCCGACAGGTGACTAGATTCTCATATGAATGAACGGAATACTTGATTGAATATGCAACACGTGACAATCCCATGCTTCAAGTCGAAAATATATATGTTAACATGTGTATAAAGAGGTATCAGATTTCATGAATGATTGCTTTGTCTAAATTTTAACTTTTCCTCTGTTCTCATTCGGACACGATTTTTGTATTATATTTCACGCACACATGTTCGAAAACGTGACAACTTATTGATATTGTACTTAACTTGGTGGTTGTGTGTTTTGTATTACATTTCAATCATGGGGTTTGGTGTGAAAATCTATTGCAAACAAGATATTCAATACATTACAATTTAGGGCATCGGGACACACCATTTCGTTTAGAATTAGTCCGATTGAATTGAAACGATGAGCCAATAAATATATCAATTCAATAAATATGAAGTCAACTGCCAACGGATTGGAGAAAATATTTTCCAATGATGAAATACAAAAATGCAATCTGAAACATTCGGAAAATTAACAGGATTCTTAGATGAATATATTGGCTCCTTTTGTATTGTAAGTAAGTCAGTCTGTTCTTTGACAATATTAAAATTCTATGTACATTATTATGCTACCTTTCCCCATTAGGACTGAATTGTTCAAAACACGTAACCATTGGAATACGTTAAAGAACATTCTATTGACTGCACTATTGACCCCGCACACACACACACACACACACACACACACACACACACACACACTTATTTGGCTTTGTAGCTTTATTTACCGAGATCTATTCTAAATACAAAATTGCAATCTGAAACATGATTCCAATAAATACAATATTTTATAAGAGGAAATGTTTAGTATAACAAGTATTTTGAAGCAAAATGCTACTGGGAGACGGTTATCCTCGAGGCTAGGCCACCAGCAGAGGCAACTATCCAATTCATCAGAATACAAAAATGCAATCTGAAAAATGCCTCCAATAAATACGATATTTATAAAATTAATAGATTCATTTTCTCTATAGCGTCCATGCATGAAGTTTGCTTCGGAGTTAGACCTGTAATTACCAAGAGTATGGGCTCTTTCTTCTTATGAATATTATTTTTATTGGTGGCATGTATCAGTTTGGAACGTTGTACTATATTAATTTTAAGGCACACAATTTTCAAAAAAGCCACAGATGATTGATGTTGTCGTTTTAAAAAGGGTTTTGTGTGACATTTCATTAATGGAGATTAGTGCAAAAAGTTACTGCATGCAAGTTATTTATTATGTAATAGCGTAGTACATTAGGCACACAAAAAAACTCCTCCCGTCTGAATTGAAACAATAAGCCGATTAATATTTTAATCATGTTAATTTGAAAACAAATGTCAACTAATTAGATAATATATATTCCCCAGGTGCAAGTTAGCAGCACGCCCAGAATATTTCACCGATATTGTGACAAAAGAGCAAAGGAGAAAAACCAAAAGATAGGACAAGAAGAGAAGCGGCGATAGGAACGCATTTGAGAGAGAAACAAATTAATAAGAATTATCCTAGCTGAATGTAAAGACATTCAGTCATAAAGATTTGAAAAAAAAAACTTAATGATCGGAGAGGAAGAGAAGCGGCAGTAAAAACCGTAAAGTATAGCTATGGGGCCAGAACAAGGAAGAACGATTGGGCTATTCAACAGTACAACTGCCATCTCTTCGAGGTCTTTATTGTGGCAAGGTTTAATTACTCCAGTGCATGGGGCAGTCAGCTTAGCGTCTCTTCCGAATGAAGTGCCCCTCTACATTTAAACATGGTTTCCTTGGTGGATACCTTATTAGGAATATAAGTTTCAGTCAGCGTTGCCTTCTAGGACATCATGAAGGTACTCAAAACACTGCTAGTAAAATGTATTAAAGATTGCGGTAATATCGATATCTTATGACCCATTATTATTGTGAGATGTTTAAACATCAAATGACTGCCTAAGGACCATCTCAAAAATATGTTTATCACATCCCTGGTATGACAAACTGTATGAATATGGGACTTTTACTAAAAGACAATTTCGTTCTTAGAATTGTGTTAGCTTAAAATTTAAACATAGACAACCATGAGCTTACCAGAACATAACAATTTCTGCTATTATTACAACTAGAAAGCTTTCAACGATATTGTTATTGAACCTTCATATATTGTTACATAGATGACATGTAATTGGTCCTTCACGAAACCGGTGTCCGTTAGATTTCATAGATGACAATCATCTTGAACATCATGTCGACTTAAATCATCTTTAATGGACTTCACATGTCTTAATGGTTTCTTGGATGTTTCCTAAATTAACGGGATTGCGGTCACTTTGAAAATCTTGTTATGTCCCTGCACTGTTCTTTATATTCGTCTGTTTCCCCGTTCCAGTCGATGCTTCTCTTCATGTCCTATCTTTTTTTTTTTTTTTTTTTTCTCAATCTTTTGATCTTTCTCATGATATCGATGAAATACTCTGGAATTGACGTTAAGCACAAATTGAACGAACAAGCAATTTCATGAGCGCAAGTATTCAACATGGAATTGTCAAATATTTGATGTGAGCTAACTCCTTGTTTTGTACAATATAAGATACTTTTTTCCAAAGTAAAAAATAAGTAAAAAGTAAAAATGAAAATCCACATTGACTTTCTTTTGTTCTGTTTCAATGTGATAAGTTGTATTTCAAAGGACAAAGAATATTCAAATCCATGGAAATTGTGTATTTAGATACACGAGTATCTCAGGTTTTCGCCATATATTAAGCCTTTTTAACTTAAGTGTCATTTTGCATGCGTTTACTTTGCAAAAATCGATATCTTGACAATCGTGTCGTAGAATTAAGAGATATTTTCGTAGAATTAACGGACATAGATAAATCTTACGTCGCACAAATGGACGATGCTTCAAGATTTGTTACTACCAGAATAGCGTGTCAGTAGGTGTTTGTAGGAGCTGTCTTAAACGATAAAATCGTCAAGGGTATGTTCAAACGGGCATCAACACACACTAATCGCCAACGTCTGGCAGAAAGACGGTAAAAATTCGAAGGTTCACTACATTATCTCAAATTGTCACTTTAGGTTGACGTTCTTTATCGAAATTGTACATGCATGTTTACATACACGTCCTTCCTGTATTGTTTCGGTCGCGGTTATGTCAATCCTATAGCTTATATTGTCTTCTCCTTGGTTTTTTTTCGGTTATTCTTGTTGATTGAAATGACAGCAGCAGGACACACACATTGTACGAATATAAATCTTTTGAATAAAAAATGCTATTTACAGCATCAATAATGCAAACGCATATTAGCAAGAATAAATGCGTAGTATATGTTGACAATGATAGCAGTACGAATGAGTAAGAACATTGGTAAAGCTATATGTACAGATTGGTTTATGAATTTAAGATGTTAGTAACAGTAGAGATATATTAGAAGATTATTTATAACTAAACAAATTATAAACGATATAGAATTTAAATGACGTTCAAGTAAAACATGAATACACGGACAGCAATCAATTTGTTCTTAAAAGTTCTCATTTTATTCAAGGAATATCGTCTTTGATTATCAAACTAACTACTTTTAATAGACAAATAGGTGGTTTGTATAATAGGCTAATAGGTGGTTTGTATAATAGACTAATAGGTGGTTTGTATAAGTGCGGATTCTTGGTATTTTATCATTTAAATTCCCGAGGACATATTCATTACCAGATTAACATTTACTTTAGCATTTAATATGTGTATCCAGGGATTCCAAAATAGACTTTCTATACGCATCAAAATCGATCCTTGATCGTGGTATGTTCTTCGGATTCTTTCCAAAACGTTTTGTTTGTCTTCTATGATATTTTAGTTGCAGGAAATAATGTGAGAGGTCGTTTGTATTTGTATCATATCATTCGTAACTCCGGTTGGTTGAAATATTGAGTAGCTGAGATGTAACTCGGTGATCACGAAATACGTTTAAAATGTTAAGCAGGTCATCGCCGTTATTGACAATGAAAAGGTACATACAATAGGACAAACCACGACCATATCCAAAAGACGTAAGTAAATTGATATGGGCAAATAAAAGGGAAACGTTTGACGCACACAAAAGAAAGGGGGAACATACTGTTATTAAATCGTAATGGAAAAATCAATAACTGTTATCAAAAAAACTAGAAGCGAAACCAGCTGTTCGCAAACAACTAACTGTTTCCAGCTACATATATGTCATCCGCCGCGATGCTTCCGTGTCATTTCGGTAAATGGCAACCCTTACAATAGAAAAATAGAAAATTATGTCGCCATGAGAATTATACAATTGCAGACTGAAACCCGCCACCAATCAATATAATATATATATAATGTGGGAGAAACTCTCGTCCCGCATTCAAGGTCTAGCTTCGAATCAACCGTCAGCAATGGACGCTCAAGGGAAATGAATTTATGATTTAAATATAGACAATACCTCAATAGATAAAAGCAAAGAAAGTAAAAAGAGGAATGTAAAAATCCCCTGGTTAATGAAGGAGAAAAAGCACAACATAATAACACTAAATATTGAATGTCTAAACAATGTGTATTTGAAATTCAAACCAAGTCTAAATACAAGGAATACATTAACAGATGATGTGGACAACAGATGCGGGACTTTTGTGAACTTAAATTACATCAATGTTGTCGCAGCATCAAAAAACAACAATTAACTGTCCTTTCTCATTAGAACTAATTTGGTTCCCATAATATCAATTTGCCTTTGGGTTTACATTGCAATGAAATGAAAATCAGTATCATTATGCACAAGTTATTTTTACACAAATCCTACTTCACGCCATTGATCAACGCATTAAATAATTTGTAATGCATTAAAGGATTATTTTTGCTGTGTATTTAATTCTTCATAGCAGGGCATAGAAAAATGGTATCGATTTTGCTTCTAATCCGTAGATCGATATTTAAATGATATGCCGCAATGTCATACTTATCGGGGCGGGGGGGTGGGGGGGGGGGGTTGGTGGCGGATCTTCATTTATATGTGAAACGCTGATTTTGCAATAATAGAGACGACGAATTACTGAAAAAATATATTCATGCATATTTGTTTATTGCAAAAACAACTTGTGTCCACCTATTAAACCTTTAAAACATTGTCATATTTAAAGCCTTACGCTTATTATTTTTTTTACACACATCATATATTGGTGTTACAATTTGAATCCAGACTGACTGTAAAGTATAATCTCTGCACAGTGTTGTCTCACTCGATAAGCTCACTCGTGTCTTGCATGCAAATCGCAAGCTTCTTGTGTGATGTAGTAATGGTATGCGATTTCTAGACATTGCATAAATGAAGAATGTCTAGCAATGAATAATAACGTGAAAACTATCGTGCAAAACAAACCATTCAACACATATCTACTAAAGAGATAATCGTCATAAGTTATAATAATATAATTTAATTAAAACATTGATATTCTATTTTATGATAAATATGTATTGTATTTACGGATGAAAAATTCTAAAGTAATACATGTATAGTTTTTTTTTATTTATTTCTAAATTTAACGTTCAATTAAGGTATGCTTGGTCAAACATACCATGGCAAAAACAATTCATTGCAAAACAAAAAGAAATGATACTAGAACATGTTTGCACATGCCTTCATAAATTGAAAGTCGTGGCAAAGGCACAGAAGTGAAAATTGTCGGTTACGGCTGCTTTTTACATTGCAGCGATCCTGAAACCGTGGCTAACCAAGAAAGTTCCTTCGAAATAGATGTTAACCTGAAATCCGACCAAAAGACAAGTTCGAAATAAAGGTAACAAGGACATATTTATTCAAGTCTTGGTTAAATGTGTATTACGTTTAAATATGTAATTATACAAGAGTTGTATGACTTTATGATTAAATGGTATTAACAATGTAGTGTCAGTATATTCAATGAAGTGAAATACATGTACATATAAATTACATTGGCCTTCGTTTAACATTAATTAGACTATTACCATGTATGTTTGTTCATGCCTGTAAGATTTAACAGTTCTTGTAATCAAATTTAAGAATCTGAGTGAAATAAATCTAGGTCACACATGTCAATGTGGCCTACCGTTGCATAAACGAGATTCTATGTGACATCGTTGAAATAGAACATCTGGTGTGAACTCGCTTTGGCGTTGGCAGGCCAAAGTTAATATGTGGTGAAATGTGCTAATTGGACAACGCATAATGCATTCTACATTTAGCGTTTGCTCAATTTTCTACATTCATTGAGTACACAATCATAGCTACGGATAAATAGCACGATTAATGCATGTTAATGGGCCAAACGTGCCTGCCAGGACTTTGGTTTAGGTTAACTTGCAAATGTTGAAATGTGCTTATATTGGACATGATATGAATTCAACATTTCACTGATACTCAATCAGATGTACATAAATTTCACAATCAAAAGAGTTTTTCGTCACTTTAAGTTTATCTAATGGTGGCGAAATGTGCTAATCTCGCACAACAGTTAATTAACTTAACAATTTACTATACCAAAGCAATTTGACATTGCGTCACTATCATAATATAACCCAAAAGGGCCTGTCAGGTAAACTAAACCTGCAAGTGTTCAAAAGTGATAATATGCTACAACATTTGTGGTGTCTTTAATGTGTCTTGGATTACAAGTAGGAGGCATACCTGATTTCAAGCAGCATTACAAAGGTACAAACTTAAATTATATAAAAATGCAATCTAAAACTTTCCTCCAATAAATAAGATATTTATAAGAGGAAAGAGCTAATAATCTGTGCGAGACACCCCGTCCCGAACTCAAGATCTGGCTTCGAAGCAGATGTCATTACTGGGCCCTATAGAGAAAATGAATTTAGAATAGACAAGACCCCTGAGTCGGTTTAATCAAAGCTAAAAGTAAAAAGAATGGTAGGGGGATTCACGATTGTCAAAACTACACCCCAAAGTGATATAAAAACAGTCTTGCCAACATGTTTTAATGTACGCGCAGTCAAAATAGGATTTGTTAAACGTATTCCTTTGTACACGTGTTTCGGACAACCCGGTCATAGTCTTGAAAAGACAGATGGACTGACTTACTGGCTTACAATAAAGAAGGAGTCAAAATATCCATCAAACACAATAATTTAGAATTGAGGTAAGAATGAAACTGAATCTTCTTTGGTCAATCATGCAGATCGTAATGAATCGGTAATTAATAACGGCGTACCTCACACACAACATTGGCTCTTCGGGAAAGGTTCAGTAGTACAGGTGTTCGCAAGCAAAATGCTACTCAGTTACGGTTACCCTCAGGACTAGGCCACCAACTTAGTTAATTACCCAAGTGATTACACACATGTTGATTTTTTCAGTTAAGTTTGACATGAAAACCAAAATCAATTGAAAATACTGTCCAAACAAAACCAATACATAAAGTTATTCTTATACATTGATACACCAACGAAAATTACATGACTTGTGTATCTAAGGATGCTGTAAGTGCATTGTGTGTGAAAAACAACAATAAGGCCATCATACTACCATGCGTAGTCTTTTCGACATGTTTGTTATATTTTACAACAGTTGACAATCAGCTAGAACTGTACCGTACGAGACCAACTTGTTACATAAACATTCGTATATCTTAACTCTATGTGGAATCTATGAATCATCAATTTATTAGCCACTGTTTTCGACTTTATGCTACTGTGCTTTGTCCGATTTTCTTGTTTTCAATTTCCTTTTGTGAATATGTATATGCGTTTTACTCATTTAGATTTGTATGGACAACTGATGTGGGCGATTGGTTGTTGAGATACATCCATGTGAACTATGCTTCCTTGTTAACAGAATCAATCAAAATGTCTAGCCACAATTTGACCGACTGTGGAACGAAAAAGGAAATACTTAATGCCCTGACTACCTTCATAGAAACAGTAGAAATGGCTGAATGATGACAATGAAGAGGATATATCATACGACAGATTAAAGCAGCAGGTATAGGAATACAAAATGGCGGATAGACTACGTCTAAGGGCATCTTACACATAATTGTCATTAGATATTTCAGGCTATCTGTGTGACGGAGGTCACACCCTTCAAACGGTCTTCTATGAGAAATGTCAGTCAGAACACAAACGTCAAAATATGTAGCATTTCCGAATCATTCAATTTGGATACAAAAGCTCTCAATGGGTAGGTTTGTTGTTTATTCAAACTTGGATCATGCTGGGACGATGCGCTCACTTATAAGTGTGTCATTTGTATAGCTGTGTGTTAAAATACAGTTAAATTCAGTTTGTGTATGGTGATGTATATTCTACTGGGTGACGACTTAAGTAGTAAATACGAAAGTCCACAAAAATATTCAAAAGATATTCTACATGAAGTCAGTCCATGGACATTGGAAAATGCAAAGAAAACGAGGGACAACAAATCCAACAAAGTTCAAATTAAAAGGAAACATCACTAACTTATATTCAAATTTAAAATGTTAATAAAGTATATAACATACGAATGAGCATATACGATTGCAATATACAACAAGGTTCTGAGGCTATAAGTATATAACATACAAATGAGCATACACGATGGCAATATACAAACAAGGTGCTAAGGCTATAAGTATATAACATACAAATGAGCATACACGATGGCAATATACAAACAAGGTGCTAAGGCTATACGAACTTACAAACTAAAACGAGTCATCAGTTAATAAAACGTCTACAAGAGACAACAAACCAATTATCTGTGTAAGAGGACCACGTCCAAGATAAATTATTCTCAAGAGCGAAATAAGACACGAAAAAACAGGAGTAATCCAATATCTTTTAAACCATTGGCGCATGTAAACATAGAGAAAGGAGGAAATCATGTCCGCAAAATAAACGAAAACAATTCTAAAGCAAACAGAAGTGACTTCTGTTGATAGTAAGAAAGAAGTAAATACGAAAAACCAAGACGATATTCTTAAGCCGTAAGTCCATGGCCATGGGCAAACAATAGACAAAAAGTCGGACGCACACAGAAAAAATAACCAAATATACATTTGTTAACTAAAAAAGGAAACATCATGAACTTCTATTAAAAAACTAAAACCGGGTGCTCGCGATATATTAAGCGTTTCCTGCTACACGTGTGTCAGCCGCCGCGATGTTTCCGTGTTATTCCGGTGTATGGTTAGCCATTCCACTGTTAAAAAGAAGCGTATGTCACCATAAGAATATGTCACTGCTATGGTGACGAAAGAGCAAAGGAGAAAAACCATTAACATGATAGGAATAGAAGCAGCAACATTTTCATGAAAGCAGAGCGGCACAGATAGTGCGACGAGGAGAAACACCCCACCCCCACCCCATGACTGCATTTTACATATTATATTGAATTATATTATATTTTATTATATAATCAAAGACGGACGGACAGACTTTCGATAGACTGACATGTTGTTATACTAACAATTAAGAAAGGGGGTTGCCGAAATATGAAAGCCGAAATGTCTATCAGTCAAGTACACACATTTATAATACATTAGCTACTATCTCATCTTTGCTCAATGTTGTGTGTTTGTAAGTTGGATAACCATGTGCCCCATTCAAGCCAAGGTGCTTAGACATTTAAAATGATATGTCTTACACCTAAAGGTGATGTTATGAGAAGCTGATATGCTGGAACAACAACATATTTATCATGGATCTTGGTCAAATTTTCAATGACCTTTGGATTTAGGACTGATTTTACTTATATATTTATTGTCCCATGCAGCATATATATTTGACGTTGAAGTAAAGAAACAGATTTGTCACAACCCTCATTGCTGTTATTTTGTCTTTGAACCCCCATAGAAATAGCATCTTAATGAGTACTCTATTCACTAGCTTTAAAAACAGTAAATGATATAAACAATGGTGTTAATAAAAAAGCATGAAATCTATTATTCAATACATTGTTCGACAAAGGGTTCGATTTCAGAGCACCTAACACTAATATGAGATCAAGATCTGCACAAAATAGTTAACAATTGTTAGCCTCCACACTTTTGCATTTGTCTGTGAATTATGTGAAAATTAATTATATTGGAAGTGTCCTTTTTGTGCACAATGTGTGTTTGTTTTTACATGTTAATGCTATATTTACAATATCATCTTATGAGGTACACACTAAAGTATAATTTGACAGAAGTTTCGCTTTCCCATTTATAAGTCCATTGGTTGTATCAATAGAAATGCGAAACTGGCGGCTGAAGAAAAAAAGTAAAGTCTCTGTTTACTGTTATTTCCGTATGCGTGGCACGTGTAAATATTGTGAAAAAGCAAGCAAGATAAAAGGCACTAATTGTGAACTTAATCAATGGTATGGCATGCATTTTTTTCAAAACGAATTACTGTTTGCGCTGTGTAGTGGGTGTACAATTGAGTGTTTTGATTTCTTTTTATACCATATTTGTCGGTGAAAAGTCACATAAGGTCACAGGACTTTAAACGCCATATAAATGTGTAAAGAATTAAATGGAATTTTATTTAATATCGTATTTTCTTGGAAAATATCAACAGAGGGGCAGAAACTTTGATTACTATTTACGTAAAGCTGAATGGAATTTAGTGGTCAGTATAAATTGCTTTTTTGACTAACTTAACTTGGGAGTCTACCAAATGTAATAAGCAGTGGTTGTCTAAATCCAACTGGCAAATATTAGGACATAAACCTGTAAGTTGATGATATTTTGTAAGGATTTCAATGACACGTGAAATGCACTTATATAGGGGTGATAAGAGTAATTCATACCAAAACAGTCGTTTGAAAATGGAATAAATATACAAAATATAAATTGGCGGAATTTACCGTTTAAATCTAATCCTATTAGTGTACTAAAGTTGATGTGATGTGAAATAAATGGCGCTTTGAAGACCATCGCTACTACGTTCACTGATCGTAAATGCTCACGGGCA
The DNA here is from genome assembly GCA_032359645.1 of Pododesmus macrochisma. Taxonomy (NCBI): domain Eukaryota; kingdom Metazoa; phylum Mollusca; class Bivalvia; order Pectinida; family Anomiidae; genus Pododesmus; species Pododesmus macrochisma. The sequence continues at coordinate 11,075 of JAUMGZ010185560.1, forward strand.
TAAAACCATCACACAAACGCGTAATCTCTTTTCAAGAGTTTCCGGAAAATCCCTTTCAACAAATTTTAACGAGATTTGTTCTACGAATGCATGAATAGTAAAACTCATGTCATGTTAAATACAGTATTACTACTGTCACTGCAAATGTTTTAATAGTCCTTTTTGTCTTGAGGGATTTCACAACCCTGATTTACTGCTTCAGCTATAGTTTTTTAATCCAATTTCAAAAACTCAAGTATTCTTTACAGGCTTTACGACAATGCGATGTGACAATATCTAACAATTTACTGTTGTGACGCGCACTCACACGTTGCAGATGAGAGATTGTTCAAGAAGGGAAAAAACAATTTCAAGTAAGATTAGCGCATTTCATCCTTTCCTGTCGTTTGGTTATATGAAAATATAAATTTTATGGAAGTGGCGTTTAACTCTGATTAAACAAACAAAAGAACAAGCTCGTGCGATATTACTCAGTGGACTAATTCGCACAATTTGAGTCTAATTTACGCACTGAACAAGTTATACGTTGCTTGGAATTTTTGATGTATATATACATATATTGTTGAATTTCTGAAAAATACATTTTTGCTTTAAATTAGCGGGTACTTGATTTAAACATAGTGTATTATTTCTTTAAAAAGTACATGTCGTATTGCAGGGAAAACGCATGATAAATGGCATGAAAAGAACAAGAATGCGATAATTCTGCTTTGGGAAACTGAATTTTCGTTCGTTAAATATTTCAAGCACTTTTGTTGTTTTTTGTTTTTGCATTATAATAAGATTTCACTTCAGAATCGACAAAAGGACATAAAAAGAATCGGCGACAGAAATGAAAAAGTAAAGCAAAAGGGGGAGTAAAGACAGCATGATAATGCCACGCAATGGCGTTATCACATACTCTTTCCATTGGTATCTATAGCGTTTCAAAGGTTAATAATTCCTGTACATAGGATCACCAGCTTAACGTTCCCTCCGAAGGACATGCCGATTTTAGCCTTGCCTGTACCCTTCAACATGTGTGACTTTGGTAAATCTACCAAGAATATAAGCTCACCCTTAACCAGAATAGATTTCGAGGTTATGGAGGTACCTCTCTCTCCAAACGATAAGAGAATAGTTGAAAAAAAATTCAATTAAAAAAAGTAAATTAGTGGCCAACAAAACAAATTAAGATGACAGCTCCTGGCAAAGCAAAATAATCATGTACATCATGTATCTTTCTAAATAAAATAGGTTACACTTTGTTTCACAGTCAGGAAAGGAGAAGGGGAATCCCTTGTGACGTTACACCTGCAAAAATGCCAGTTATACTACAAAAATGTAAACTGAAACGGGTCATTGGCATGCACTTAGGATATATTGTTATAGTGCTATGTAACTGGACCAATGTATGTACTTATATTGGTGTAGGTACATTGCATTAACAAGTCCCTTTATCCCATGCTGTGAACTTTAACACTAGTTATCATTGGTTTATACTCTTATTGCCCTAATGTTATAGTGCCATGTAACTGGACCAATGTATGTACTTATATTGGTGTAGGTACATTGCATTAACAATTCCTTTTATCCCATGTTGTGAACTTTAACACTAGTTATCATTGGTTTATACTCTTATTGCCCTAATGTTATAGTGCTATGTAACTGGACCAATGAATGTACCTATATTGGTGTAGGTAAATTGACTTTACAAGTCCCTTTATCCCTAGTGGTGAACTTTTACACAAGTTATCATTGGTGTATACTCTTATTGCCCTAATGTTATAGTGCTATGTAACTGGACCAATGTATGTACTTATATTTGAGTAGGTACATTGACTTTACAAGTCCCTTTATCCCTTGTAGTGAACTTTTACACTAGTTATCATTGGTGTATACTCTTATTGCCCTAATGTTATAGTGCTATGTTACTGGACCAATGTATGTACTTATATTGGAGTAGGTACATTTACTTTACAATTCCCTTTATCCCATGTTGTGAACTTTTACACTAGTTATCAGTGGTTTATACTCGTATTGCCCTACTGTTATAGTGCTATGTAACTGGACCAATGTATATATTTGAATAGGTACATTGCATTTATAAGTCTTTTATCACTTTTTTGTATATGGCATAGGAATAACGTAAATAATATTTATAAGACGTAAAACCAAATTGTCTCTGTGAGAAGACCTTGTCGTTCATTGTCCGACAGATGACGTTATTTACAGAAAAGCATATTCGCATGTTTCAAAAGAATACTATATACAGCATATATGGGTATACATGTACACACACTCTTTAAATGTATAAACAATATTGCAGCAGCCAAGGAACTTAATTAAAATTCTGTATACTTGAAAAACGAACAACGAAACAAAGTCTATTTGTCAGTTCATCTTTCACTACAGTTGTTTTCTCTTGGTTGTCGTCGTCGGCGGCGGTGATGGTGTATGAACCCACACCTAATTGTTGTTGTAGTTGTTGTTGTTGTTGTTGTTGTGGTTGTTGTTGTTGTTGTTGTTGTTGTTGTTGTTGTTGTTGTTGTTGTTGTTGTTGTTGTTGTTGTTGTTGTTGT
>JAUMGZ010185571.1:0-13634 GCA_032359645.1 Pododesmus macrochisma
ATACGTTTTGTCTTGAACACCAATTGATGTCGGCTTTGTTGATGTCAGACATTGACTTTCTCTAACAAACAAATAACTATCCGACAATGTTTCGTATCATATATTAAAAAGACAAAAAACGAGACCTTTTTTCACGTTCAAAGTGACCATATCTCAAGTTCATGGTGCGACACTAAAGATCCCCCTGATATTATTTTTTATCTGTACGATAACAGCTGTTTCTAGGAATATGTTTGCTGAAGTGCTCTTTATCTTAGTGTAACGGTGCCACGTGTTATCGTGTGTAAACATTAGGTAAAATTGACAACTTCACGTGTAGACACTGAAAGATAACATACAACTGACATAGTTTTAAAGAGAAACACGTGATAACCTATTGCGATAATATTGTTGTATATTTACTGAAGGTACGATTATTGTTTTAAATGGGTCAACAAAAAGATAATTAATACAGATATAGATGCAAAACATATTTACAAAATCCATATAGGTATGCAAGTTTTACAAAAAAATGTTTTTTAAAATAAGAAGTTTTCAACTTTTTATCCTTATGTTCACGTGGGTTGAAGAACAGCTTATGTTTTCTTTTTTAAATTTAAGATATACATTTTGTTACTAAATACTCATTTACTATTTAAAAAGCTGATGGCAATTTTAATTCTGCCGTTGGCCCATTTTAGAATTTTTTTTCGCTTCCAAGATTTCAGCATGCACAATTCCAAGTACAAACAAATCTCAAGGTGAAACCTCAATGTTTTTACGACTTATTTTTCCGGAGAAGGCGCGATAGTAATATTTTCCAGAAGGCCCCCAGTTTAGCAATTTGATTTTCTATTCTTAAAACTTTTTACGTGCACTTGACAAGAAGTGTGTACACATCAAATATTTGAAAGTCTTATGTTAATAGCTTGTACAGATCACGACACATGTATAATACAAGATTTACAGAATGGCCACTATGTAAACACCTCAAGAACGTCTAGATATCATGTGTACTACATTAAAGGCAATTTCAAGTCTCTGTCTACTATAATATAGGGGATATTATGAAAACAAATTTCGTGAAATTGTTTTTTTCAAAATGACAGTTCGTTAACCCACTTGAAATTTTTTATCGTATACAAATGAAGCAAATTGTGAAACCCCATGTTTCTACGACATACCGTTTCTGGGGGCGATGCAGTAACAACATTTTCAAGATGGCCAAAAGATCGACCATTTTGAATTTTGAACGAACACTATTTTTGCCTGTACACATCTAGAAACAATAAGGAGTCATTCTATTTAAATTTTCTTTGTCCACACCTGTTACTAGTTCTGAGGAGATGTAATAACATGGAAGTTTCCGAACGGACGATGAACGGTGCGTAATCAAAATAGCTCATCTGTGCAATAGTTCTAGGTGAGCTAAATGAGCAAACTTAACATTCTTTTCGTGCATGTAACTCCGTCATAATTCATTTTATTCATTTATCAATTTGTGTTTACAGATAATGATTGAAGTCACCTCAGGGAAACACGATGTTGGTTTAGTGGCAGAAGACGGACCCCTGTTAGTGTGTCGGGAAGGACTCGATTATCTTCGCGAGAAGGACAAATCGGACAGATATAAATATTCAAAAATACGTTCTTGTAGTTCAATCGGAACTTTTCAGTTGACCGCTGGCACAGTCCTACAGGTCAAAATAATAACCTCTAATACAACTATAGTTTTAAGTGGACTTGGAACATCATTTGGTGTAATACAGTTACAGGATACTTTGCCAGATTTACAAAGGCCCAGTCGTTATCTAGACCTAGTTGGATAGCACGCATGTATAACGGATACATGTTTATAGATTACTGAAAAACCATGTATTCGAAATTTTTCGAGTGCTATATTGAATCTGACAATGTATTAAACATTTCATCATATATCTTTGTGTTTTGATGCGGTCCATGATGTATATGATAAACCTAATAAAGTATTTTCTTTGCTCATCTGTCATTATAATGTTTAATACATTGTGTTGGATGTAGGACCGGAAGTCGAGTTTAATCCCCATGCCATGACGAACGAGTGGATGTCCACATTAAAAGGCAACCTATGCTTTTATCGTTAAATGTCACACATTATGCTATCTTAATAAAATAGTCACGCTTGATGCGTGTTGCTTACACGTTGAAATATAATTTAGTGTTTATGATTTCGCAATATATATATGAAAGGAATCGTATTTTTTTTTTAAATATTGCTTTGTAATACAAAAAACGAAAGTGAATTTGGAAAAAAATTGGTGGGCTCAAACTTATGAAGTCTTGGCCACGAAATTGAAATCAACAAAAATCATATTTTGATCATCATATTTCATCATTCATTACTGTGATCTTATTCCACTGAGACTTTTAACATAATGTTAAGGGGGAAGGTCGGTGTAACATGAACCAGTTAAAATGAACTGCATTGTGGTGGATTGACCGCTCTAAATTGGTACAATTAGATCTATAGTGTTTGCAATCTTAATATTCCTTTGTTTCCTTTGTTGTTTAACCGTCGCCAATACAACACTAAAACTGAAACGGTCCAACAATAAATATGTATTTATAAAAAGTAAAATAAAGTAGTAAATACGAAAAACCAAGGCGATATTCTAAAGCCGTAAGTCCATGGACATGGGCAAACACAAGGAAAAGTTGGACGCACAGAGAAAAAAATAACCAAATATACATTTATTAACAAAAACAATGAAACATCACGAAACTTCAATTAAGAAACTAGAAGCGAAACCAAGTGCTCGTGATATGGTAAGCGTTTCCTGCTACACATGCACCACCGCCGCGATGCTTCCATGTCATTCCAATAGTCAGTGTGAGACAGCACTGTCCAAGATACCAAGCCTATATAACAGTCATCAGCAGAGACACCACTGTCCAAGATACCAAGCCTATATAACGGTCATCAGCGGACACACACACACACAAGAAAAATGAATTTAGAATTGCCAAAGCCTATAGATAAATCAAAGGTAGGAAATCCAACGAGGGAGGAGTTGGTTAAGAAATCCAGATGTTAATGACATCTTAACATCTTAATGATGTTAACCACTCCCCAGCCATACTATAAATACGGCCTTGCTAACAATTAAGACATACGTACAGTTGAAGTAAGGTCTTTTAACGTATACCCCTGGACAGCTGTTTGGGACAACTAAGTCCAACTCAGCAGAGCTGATGTAACTATGGCATAATAATACACAAATCATGTGCTAATATCAACAGACGTACTTTCCCATTTACATGTACTTATTTTTTCTATTAAAAGAGCAAAAATATCCATCAAACACAACGATTTAGACCACAGGTAGTATGAAACCGTGTCCTTTTAGGTTCATGACTAAAAATTAACGTCCAAATAGAATGAGGAAGAGCTTCAAAAAATAGCGTTGGCTTCTTCAAAAAGGTTCAGCGTAAGAAGTGCTCGGGCATAAAATGCTACTGGGAGACAATCACCCTTGGAGCAAAAGTGAAAACCAATGTCATAAAAATGCAAAATTGCAAACTGAAAAGAACCACCAACCAATATAATATCTATAAGAGGACAAAAACTATTCTCTGTGCAAGAGAAAGTAGTGCAAGATTCATACCTAGCTACGAATCTACCGTCAAGAAAAAATGAAACTTTTAGTCTCATGCGGGAAGTTGGAAGGGCGAGGCCTCATTAACCGGTTTAATCAAACCGCCTGGTTTCGTGCTGGGTGACCGTCCTTAGTCGGCCTGCATGGATTACTAGTCTTGATGATTGTTGTGGTGTCAATTTAATTACTTACAGTCTGATGCTTAATTATTTGACGAGGTTGTTGTTTGTTTGTCAATGTCTCTCGTTCTGTTGATTCCATTCGGCATACTGTTGTTTAGAATATTTTCAAATAATCTCACATATGTTTTCTTTTTCATGTTATGTAGATTTTTTGGCAATTGTTTTGTAGTTTTTTTTAGTTCATCGATGCGCATAAATACAAGATAAGTGACATTTTAATCAATGCTGACCTAGACTAGTGTGTGAAGCACTTTCATGTATTGATGTTGTAGTTTGCAAATTGATATTTTGTGGCGATCGTCTATCCGTCCGATTTAGATCGTTTGACCCTCTTATCCAAATATAATTCGCTCTAACTGATATAAGGTCGTATTAGACCCTTTTAAATTTAATATTTGTATTTGTTTGTTTGTTGTTTTTCTGTATGCATTCCTTTGGTTTGACGTAATGTCTTTCCGTAGACTCATAGCTTCCTCATAGCGTCTTGGTTTTTAGATTTTACTACTTACTTCCTGAAATCAAAATTAAGGACGTTTAAAAGAAATAATCACAATTATGAATTTGACGTTATGTTTCAATGTGTTCAACAAGCTGACCATTTGTATTTGTATTAAAACAGTAAATCGAAAAATCAAGACGATATTCTAGGCCGTAAGTCCATGGACATTGGCAAACAATAAGAAAACGTTGGACGCACACAGAAAAATGAACCAAATATACATTTATTAACTAAAAATAGAAACATCACGAACTTCTATTAAACAAAAGGCCCCATGGGCCTTAACGGTCACCTGAGTTATCCATTTTTTCAAAATGTACTTTTCAGTTCATAAGTGTCCGTGGCCTTGACCTTGGACCCCAGACTTGAAACTTTGTCAAAATATTTCTCGCATTATTTCCTACAACTCTTTAATACATATGTGTAATGAGCATTTTCTGTCTTTCTATGTGTCCATGACGTTGACCTTTGACCCTGTGACCTTGAAAATTTGCCAAAATATTCTTTGTCGAATTTTTTTCAACTTTGTAATGTACATATGTATACAAAAAGTCTACCAACGAAAAGGCCAAAGAAAAGTGATAGTATGAGAGGAAGGGTGAGTTAATTCAATGTATACAATATATATAATGTATAGAGAATATCCAATGTTGTTTTCTTGAATATCAAATTTATTTCACGTGTGAAATAATTATGATATTCAAGAAAACAACATTGAATTTTCTGTTTATTACATTTTCCCTGTGTATTTTTGCCATTTCAAATATATTGCATCGTGAATCTACTGTAGTGTCATGATACATTTTACCCCCAGCATCAATAAGTCTGCACATAATGTAGTTCTTATAGAGTTGATAATAAACACATATAAACACATCACAAACGTTTTAAACAATGCTTGAAACGGATTGATAGTTCAAAATTAATAAAAGTTACAGACGGTGATATAAAAATGTTACTTTGTAAAAAAAAATTTAGTGCGGATGGATATCGCCAGTGAAAATAACAGTTATTTCCACTGGTGAAGGATAACAGATTTATCTAAAAGATATTTCTCTATATTTCACTGGTAAAAATGTAATAAAAATTATTATACACATACTACAAACTAGGGAGCAATAATATAGAAACTGAAGGGTATTGCTATATCTGAACGCAATACAATATGAAGGTTGTTGGAAGTTCTACTATTGTAAATATAGTGTCACAGCCACTTTTATGAACGTCGTTGAACGTTCTACTGTTGTAAATAGAGTGCCACAGCCGGGATCGACCTCGCATATATCCTTCAGCTGACATGGCCTAGCATCGCAACAACCCGGTATTTGACTTTAATATAACTTCATAAAATAACTAAATTTATTTTGTTCACAATTGATTTGCAGTTATTTAACACATTACAGTTCAGTTTTTCTTAAATACATGAAAACTTTAACAGCTTTGTTTTGTTAGAACGATATCCGTTAACGTAACGTTTGAGGGAAGAAGGTAAACATAAATGCATTTATCGTTTGGGAGAAAACGAAGTAAAGTTTACGTCAAGCATAAATCAAAGTTGCGTGATCAGATAGCGACAGTTTTGTACAATAGAATAACATTGCGATACATACACACGTATACATCTGTCATTTTTTATTTCAGAATATGGGATTTTACATTAATTTTCTTAATGTACTTTAGTTGTTTAGATTTAAGTTTCGTTTTGTGTAGACGTATTTTTGTTGTACACCTTAATGTCTTCATTCGTCGTTTTTCGCCAACCAGTCACTGGTAATTCCTGTAAGTAATGTCGTGTCCTTGAGTTAACAACCGGTTTTTGATTATATACAATGTTTATGAATGTATATATTCAACACTTGTATATTCTTAACTTGATGTTTTCATTCAAGAAGGAATATAGGTGAATGCTACGCATCAACGTATTTTCCAATTATTTCAGTTCCGCCAGTCATTAAGTGTTCACCGGTTTGCTATATAGCTTAGATAATCAGGTTAACAAAGCACGTGTTTAAAAGCGAAAAGGAAGTTAAATATATTTGAATATTATAACTCTTCCGATTATTAATGTTTCACATTTGTCTAAACACGCAATGCAGCCGGAGTATATAATGCTTGGCAATTTACTACCGCAATCTTAAGTATTCATTAATTCGACGAATCATGGGATCTTAACTGGAAGAACTCGACGGCTATAAATATATAAAGTTTATAAACTGTCAGGGGAGTTAAGTGTACGCCGACTGCCACTACACATGAACGCAGCACTACCTTCATGCTAACATTGAGATTAAATTTTCACTGCAAGCCTAAACGCAATCGTCTTTTACTTAGTCATAATGGATGAAACAAAAGTGGAAGTGAACGAAAAGAAGACTGCAACGTCCAAGTGTTGTCCTTGTGGTACTGGGACATGCATAACGTTAACTGTCTGTGGCCTGGCTCTATGTGTATATATAATCTGGACTACAACTACCGTCCTGGAATTAAGAGAGTTAACCAAAACAAATGAACAGCTGATTAAACAACTAGAAAAAAGACTTGCACAATTAAATCCTCAGGTAAAGTTTTGATCGTGCATTTAAAAAAACTTAAAATGCATTTAAATGGATATAAGTTTTGTAAACATGACCTAAATTGACTTGAGCTAATCTATAAATATCTACTTACCTATAGGCGTGTATGTATTTTAAGTATCTGATGTCATATTACTTACAAATAGTAATATATCTTTCTTTGTTATTTACTTTAATAATTACCTTGACCTTGACATATTTGTTTTAGATGTGCATAATAGTTTTTCACTTAGTTTACGTTTTCTTTATCAGAACGAAGACAACATTATACCATGGGAACAACAGTCAACTCTGAAATCGAAACTAACTTTTCCTGGAAAACAGCCGTCTATACAATATAGAGAAAAACGCAGTGGTAAAAATAACAAGAAAAGAAGGGGTATTAACATTTAACACTTCACTCTCATTATTTTGTTTTACTAATTTGCTAACATGTGTGCTCCATAATTGTTTTTTATTATTTAAAATATAAGTGTGGATGTTCAAACAGTACGAAAAACGATACAATATAAAGTCATGTTTTCATTAAATCACACGTGTGCACGAGCAAGATGCTTTTTTGTTTTGTAAAAGATTGACTGGGCTCTATTTGCTTATAAAACCACCATACACTGCACTCTCCTATACAAATTCTTTATTTCAAGCAAAAGACATTTTTTTTTAAAAGAAAAGCAATTTAAAGTCTTAAAGTCTTACCTGCTTTAAATATATCGTTTGTTTATCAATATCTTTAAGTGTAAATGTTTCCATGTTCATTTTATATAATGCGATTCTATTTATAATTATTGTGTGTGCTTCTTGTACCGTAAGACAAAAAGAAAATTTTAAAGAATTAAAGAAAATAACACAATAAATCAAGAATTATCACAAACAACGTAATGAAAGTTTATTGTTTTAAACACTTAAAACTCAAGAATAAATTGATTACATTTCACCTATATACATATTAGACATACTAGAAATAGTAAACACCATTTTTCTTCTCAAATATCAGAATCCAATAGGATGAAATACTTTACAAATGTTTGTAGGACACAAATGCAGATGTAAGTGTAAAGGAAAATGCAGAGGAAAACGAGGTCCACGTGGGCAAACTGGGCTTACTGGCCCTCCAGGACCTACGGGACCGCAGGGAATTCAAGGAGTTAATGGTTTGCGAGGTCCTAAAGGGTCTGTAGAGAATGTACAAGGACAAGTTAGATCTTCCTCAGGTATGTTAATAACTTGACTGTAAATATATAACAATCAATAATGCAATGTGACTAAATCATGCTGACGATAACGAAGCGTAATTTGTTTGTGCTGAAACTCAGTAGTTACTTAAAAATCTGACGCGTTATCAAACTTAAAAATAAGAGGAATAGCGCTATAGCCACATTGAACAAGTCTTTATAACAAAGAAACAAAATATACATTACAATAGGATCAAATGCGAATGTCTCTTGTCAAACCGTAAACTCGAAAGCCCTACCGTCAAATACAGACATAAGTCGAGGAACCAAAAAACAATCAAAAACTTTAGTTTGTCTATGCCATCGAATTATCGTAAATATAATATGATACACAAGTTCTTACGTTCACCTGTTGACTCGATTATTTTCATATTTTAAACACGTCACATTTCATTCGATGTTTATAATGTAGTAAGTAAATATAACTAAACACATAATTCGAACCTTTTTGTTCGTAAGTGACACGTTTTACTCGCTCTTTCATGTATCCATATATTCTCTACATACCTCTATAAAAAATACATTGACACGGAAACTGATTATATATACAATAAAAAAAGCATGGAATATTGTTATAGTTTAACATGATCAAACATTTATTCTAATAAACTGATATAAGCAGTAGATCAGCTTTTTGCGTGGTTTAAATTTTAGTCCATCTGAACCAAAGGTCCAAGGTGGATTTTTCAAATGCAAATCCTGTCCTTCGTCTTTCGTCATCTGTTTGTCGTCAACTTTCCATATTTTAGCTTGTACAAAGGCATTTGACTAATTTTTACCCATCTTGATGGAAGGGAAAGGAAAAGGAATAGGAATTCAAATGTTTTCAAATGAAGTTTCTTGGCCTGAAGGTTTTAGCCTTACAGATTTATTTCTGTTGATCCAATTTCTTCTTATTTTAAGGCATGGCCATTGGGCCAAAATAAGTAACGTGCTTTGGTGTCAAAGTTGAACACTCTAGAAATATGCTAACTGTTCGCAATAGTTTATCGGAAAAATCAAAATCATCAGCATAAGAAAAAAAAAATAAAGTCAGAATACGAATCAAAAGACTAGTTGTTATTCTGACCGACATAGAACGCTCACACTAGGACATAAACTAACTTTGATATCTCTTACAATATTAACCTTTTTCTCATGAGACTAGAATTCTTTATATGATTATATATACAAATAGAATCTACCCTTTCTGTAATATTATGATGTCCATTTATCAAATTTTGATCTTCGTCAAATCGCTCACCAATATCGCTGATTATTTGTGTTCAATTGTGGCCTTTGTCAAAACTGAGAATAAGAATTATACATCTACAATTAAGAACATATTTGAATTTATACATATATATTTATTTATAAGCTGTTATAATTTATTAAAGTTTTAGAACTTATAATATTAAACAATTTTATTATATTGAAAATGTTGTTGACATTAAATAAAGTAATACAACATATTGTCTTATTTTACAGAGAGGATACAACAATCGACAACAAAAGTAAGTATAAAACATTTATTCTAACTTTTATATTTTCATATGTAATGCAACATTTGGCTATGTTAATCCCATGACAGTTTCCAGTACAACTGTGTAACGCTACATCTATGCCGACAAGGATATGTGCATTTCAAAATAAACTTGCATACTGAGATGTTTACTTACAATACATAACTCTTTATGAGACATCCTCGTTCCGAACTCAAGATCTAGCTTCGAAGCAGCCGTCATTAATGGACGCTATAGAGAAAATGAATTAAGAATAGCCATGACTTTGGTAAATCAAAACTACAGAGACAAAGGTGGAGGGCATATTTATTGGAGGCATGTTTCAGATTGCATTATTGTATATTTAAGGGATAGAAAATCACCGAACTCTGACCATTTTTACGTTTTGTTTGGATGAACGTATTTAAGACTTCCTTATTATTACTAATTTTTTATTTTTTATTTTTTTTTTTTAACTTTTAAGCCTTTTGTAATATAGACATCAATATTAGGAATTCTAAACAAAAACATGTCTCTAGAGCGTCCATTGTTAATGGTTGCGTCGAAGCTAGAAAATAGTTTTTTAATAAATTCCTGTAATACAGATTAAGTTCTTTCAGCTTTAAATAAGAAAAATGATAGACATTTTGAAACTACAGCAAAAATGTAATTTCTAAGATAACAATTTTAGTATTCAGTAATTTAGTGCTTAATGAAGTATCATGTTTTCACATACTTTAATCGTACATATTTTAGCAGTATTCTTATTATAAAGCTTTTCGCGCTGACATTGAGGCGCTAATCCGTGTACAGCGTTAACATTTAACATCTAGATTTAAAACATTAGTAGGCTCACGTACGCTAATTTATAATTGCGCAAATATGTCTTACATAGAATGTAGCGCTACAATATGACTGCGCTAATATAAGTACGTTTACAGTATGTTTTACGTTTTGAAAAGCAGAAGTGATGTGTGTATACAATTGTATGATTGCCATTACTATGAGGTGGGGTCATTAAGATTTCTACAATTTTTTTTTTGAAATTTCTATGTGAATATTGTAGGTGAGTACATGGTTATGTCTCCATTTAAGTGTAGCATATGCATAGAAACGCTTCGTAATCATCTTAGGTCTAAATCATGTTTAATCAAACGCTCGACAATTTATCATTTGTATTGTATAAATGAAAGAACGACAGCATGGACACATACTTACATAAGGAAACACAGCACAGTACCTAATTTATCGTAATATTACCTTTTTTCCAGATCATAGCTGCACAATTCTTCAAACCACAATATCAAATGGGTGGAAAAACACCTTCATCGGGTAAATATAAAACATTTATCATAATCAATCTTAATATGATTAAAAAGGCGAAATTTGAAAACAATCCAATAATCAAAATAAACTGTGAGAAATAAAAAACTGAATAATCTATAAATCAATCCGTTGCAATCAAAATCATCTATAGTATAAACAAATTCTGAATAATATCGCAGTTTAGGTATATTCAGTTTAAATAATTTATGCTACAATGTTGATTGTGTTGTATCACGTTTATATAGTAGTAAAGTTCATCCGATAAATTAGTGTGCTAAACACCATACGAGGATTTCATTTCTAATTCTTAGTTGTATCACTTCATTAAATCATTGTGAATTCAAGAATATGTAGATTTCATATTTAATCAATGTTATAAGACAGAAAAGAAATGAAATATACAAGAGAAACATCACAAAAATCAACTAACGTAGGAGCGAAATCATGTATTCGCGGAGAATGAAAGTTTCCTGTTACATGTTCGTCACCGACCGTGATGTCTCTGTGTCAGTTAAAAATATGACTACTTGCCAAAGTAAACTGAGATGAGCTGTCAGTTAGTGAAAAGTGAAAAAGATATGTGCAACCCTGTGAGAGAAATGCTGAATACTCTAGTTGTATGAGACGTTAAAAAAATTGTTTTATGATATATCCACTGAACAGCTGCCACGCGCTTCCATACTTGCGTAAGGTTAGTTGGCGTACTAAATGTTACCTAAACAAGAACCAGAATAATTGTTTTAAGTATACAAGCTATGACGCTAGAAATAAAATTAGGGTTTTATCCTTTATCGTTACAGATTCGTCATTAGGACCCCGCACCGAGATGCGGGTGCCCTATAGTAATCAGCTTGTCCGTCAGTCTGTCTGTCCGTCCGTCTGTCTGTCCGTTTTTTGCTTTCCGCACGATATCTTATGAAGGAAAGATCAGCTTTTGATTAAACTTGACTGGTTTACTACTTACTTTTAAAAATCTCTCACTCAAGTTCGATGTTCGGCCAATTCCGCGCATATTTAATGAGGCTGCTGCATTCTGATTGGCTGAACGCTTTTCGCACGAATGTCTTATGAAAAAATGATTGGATTTTGATCAAACTTGACTGGTGCACTATTTACCCAAGTCTCACACTCAAGTTCGATGTTCGTCGAATTTCGCGCATATTTAATGAGGCTGCTGCATTCTAATTGGCTGAACGCTTTCCGCACGATATCTTATGAAAGAATGATTGGATTTTGATTAAACTTGTCAGGTGTACTACTTACCTAAGTATCCTGCTTGGTTTGGATGTTCTGAAAATTATTCGCATATTTATTAATGCTGCTGCATTCTGATTGACTGATTGCTTTCGGCACGATATCTTATGAAAGAATGATTTGAATTTGATCAAACTTGACTGGTGTACTACTTACACATGTCTCTCATTGTGTTTGATGTTTGGCAAATTTCACATATATTTAATGAGGCTGCTGCATTCTTATTGGCTGATTGCTTTTCGGACGATATCTTATGAAATAATGATCATATTTTGATTAAACTTGACTGATGTACTACTTGCCCGAGTATCTCGCTTATGTTTGATTATTTGCGATTTCCGCACTTATTAAAAGAGGCTGCTGCGTTCTGATTGGCTGATTGCTTTCCACACAATATCTAATGAAAGGATGATTGGAATATGATTAAATTTGCCTGGTGTACCCAAGTATCCTGCTCGGTTTTGATGTTTGGCGAATTCCGCGCATATTTAATGAGACTGCTGCTTTCATATTTGCTGAATGTTTTCCGCACGATAACTTATGAAAGAATTATCATATATTGATCATACTTGCCTGGTGTACAACTTACCCAAGTCTCTGGCTTGGGTTTGATGTTTGTCGAGTTTCACATATAGTTAAAGAGGCTGCTGCGTTCAGATTGTCTGATTGCTTTCCGCACAATATCTTATGAAAGAATGATTGGATTTTGATTTATCTTGCCTGGTGTACTACTTACCCAAGTATCTCGCCCGAATTTGATGTTTGGTGATTTCGGAACATACATTATTTAAAGAGGCTGCTGTGTTCTGATTGGCTGGTTGCTTCCTGTACAATATCTTATGAAAGAATGATCATATTTTGATCAAACTTGTCTGGTGCACTACTTGACAATGTCACTCGTTAAATCTTAACAGGCAGATTCTTGCTGTTTGCCGAGTTTCATGTTAAAATTAATCGTATTATTTATTTTTATATTTAGATCAAATAGAAGTTAAAGCTTGTCAATTCTTGTGGAGTTAGAGGCTCATGTGCTTGATGAGCCATCATTACTCTTGGCCATCTTGGTGGGGCCCTCTTCGACATGCAGTGTTCTAGTTTGCCTCTGTAGTGTAACACAATGTGCCAAATAAACAACGAATAAATATTAAAAAAGACAAAACATAAACAAGTTTTATATTTCTGTTAATTAACATATTTTCAGAATCTTTAAGGTGTAGAAACAATTGGAATGGAGGCACATACTGTCCGAACAATGATACATACATAAGCAAAGGTGAGCAAATAAGTAGCTAGATTAAATAAAACATATTGATATTTAGAAATATTATTAGTTATTTGGATTCTTGACAGGTAACATGGGCTCACTTTACCTGCCTAGAAATTATATTTACCGAGATGAATATACTTTCAGGCAGGTAATGTGAGCCCATGTTACCTGTCAAGAATCCAAATAACGAATTTGTCATACTGCAA
>JAUMGZ010185582.1:0-13633 GCA_032359645.1 Pododesmus macrochisma
TGTTAATTTAAGGATTGCAAAGGCTTAAAGGGCCTGCTTGGACTTGGTTAAAGTTTTAGTGCAAGTATTGAAAAATTAAAGTTATTATGAGAGTGAACAAACTTGATGTTTTTCTTCATCTTAAAAATTATTTTAATATGTATGACAAACATTAGCAATCATATTGTATAACACTGTTATGTAGACATGGAAAAGGCCCAACAGGGCCTGTTTGGACTTGGTTTAAGTTTTGGTGAAAGTATTGAAATTACACTATTTTTAGAGTTACTCTGCATACATAAGTTTTTTATGCTGAAACTGTTTTATAGTGTATATGGACAATCAGAAAGAGGGATATACTGTTTATCTAATTATTACAAAGGTCCAAAGGGCCTGTTTGGACTTGGTTAAAGTTTAAGTGCAAGTACCGGTATTGAAATATTGAAGTTATATGATGAGAGTGAACAAGTATGATATTATTCTTCATTTGAAATTATTTTGATATATATAGACAAATACAAGCAATCATATACACTGTTATATAGACATAGAAAATCCCCAAAAGGGCCTGTTTAGACTTTGTTAAAGTTTTGGTGCAAGTATTGAAATAACTATGCATTATATTTTCTGTTACAGTGCATTAATTAGATATTTTTTCATGCTAAACTGTTTTATAGTGTATATGAACAATCAAAAAGAGATTTGTACTGTTTATTTAATTATTTCAAAGGCCCCTTTGGGCCTGCTTGAACTTGGTCTAAGTTTTAGTGCAAGTATTGAAAAATGGAAGTTATATTTTGAAAGTAAACAAATTTGATATTTTTCTTCATCTGAAGTTGTTTTAAGACAATGCAAACACTAGCAATAGTATACACTGTAATGTAGGCACAGTAAAGACCCAAAAGGTTTGGTGCAAGTATTGAAGTATTGTATTTTTGACAATAAGGAAAGTCAATAATTTCCTTATGCTGAAACTATTTTAATATAGATGGGCATTCATAACAAGAGTATTACACTGAAATTTTAGCACTGCTAATCTGCAAACATCCGGAAACTAGCGTGGAATTTCAGTATTTCAAACATTTTATTTAAGCATGTATGATAAATCAAGGATATAATAATTAAGTTGGAACTATTGTAATACACTAAAACTCATAAACTTGCAAAAAGGGCGTGTTATGTGCTGCTTTGCACCGGTTTACGATGCTCTTGTTAAACTTGTCAGTACACCCTGAAAATTACAATGGAAATATAGTTAAACAATTAATCTAGTCTCACATTTTAGAAAGTACACCTATCATCCATGAAAAATTTCAAAAGAAGTGTTACTTACATGTTCTTACTTTGATTAATGATTAATTTACATTTCAGCTTTCTGTAAGAATTCTCTGACCGGTCAGTGGTATAAGTTTGATGACCACAAGGTAACAGATATGGCAGACAGTGACGTGAAGACTTCTGCAGCATACCTTTTATTCTACCAGAGACGAGGCTTCAGTGACATTGTGTCTGAGGATCTGAGAAAGGGCTCTCATTGGATATATTCACTTTTCCCTAGAAATCTACCCAGTAAAGATCAAGATAGTGTTGATGGTCGGATGATGACCAAAAGTGACATAAAAAGTAATATTGAATCAAAACTAGCAGATCATCCTGGAATGGATGTAAGACTGAGGGTTAATTTACCAGATGGTAAACCACCTATAGCCAAAACAAATGTATCTGAAAGTCAAGTGTCACAAACAGGTCAAAATCATGATCGAATAGCAAGGAGAAACACAGATCAAAGAAAATCTGATCATGAGAAAAGACACAGTGGACATTGGAAACAAGAAGGAAACCTACGAGTAGACATTGAAAGTGCTAATAAACATAAGGGTAAAGTTGATGGTTTCAAAGAACCTGTGTCACAAAATAGAAATGAAATGTCAAATACCACGCTTAGACCGCATGGACAATCACAGGACTACATCAAAGACATTGTTCCATTGACCTCCTCACCCAAAGTTAAGTTTGATCTTCCTAGTTCATACAAAGATAGAGATCTACAGTCTGGGATAAACCATGGTCATTCTAATATTACCTCAAATAGAAATGAAGTGCAATACGGAGAAAAACATATAAACAAGAAGCAAAATAATGACTACATTAACGGACCTGTCAAAGAACACAACTACACAAACCCACATATCAGAGGTCAAGGTCATACCAACCATTCACAAGGAAAAACAGACACTTCTGCTGTGGTGGTAAAACAAGGACTGACGGGTCATCGAAATAACAATCAACATCAGACCAAGGCAGAAATGACTAAATCACCCCACAACAATGATACCTCCACATCTGGATCACGCTCATCCTATTCTGGCTCATCGGACAGATCAAGTAACCCTCATTCACCGACACGTGAGTGCCCACCTGCTATACCCACCAGGAAAGAATCCATTGGCAAGTCACAAGCGTACATGTCAAAACAAATGGATAATAATCCTCATCAGAGATCACCACATGACTTTAACACTCCACAGCAAACTCGTAGACAAGTGTCATCTTCACCGTCGATGGTGGCCAAACATGCATGGTCGACCCCACAGCCAGGAAGGAAGCAGACTCTAACATTGTCCCCTCATGAAGAGCAACTTGAGCGTAAACCTCCAAGGCCCCCTGTCCCTGCCATAGGTCTGCAGAGACAAGGATCTATGCCACATAGAAGTAAGCCACCAGATGACGTCAGATCTAATCATCATAACTCGGGACACAACGATGATGGTCATGCTTCTGCACATCAGACAGATCACCGACAAACTAATGGAGGTAGGAATATTTTGTAAAAGTATATTATTTATATAGCCATTTGTTGTAGTCATTTCATTCTGAGATGAGACACATTTTTCTTCAGTTTATCAATAAAAAATTGTTTTCTCACAGATTTATGTTGTCATCACAATATGAACTGAAAAAGATCAGAAGATATTTTTTGCCTCTAATATTAATGTACATGTATCAAAAAGTATTTCCATGTTGAACAATTGTTAATTGATATTTGCTTTTTTCAGGTTCACCATCCAATATCAGTCATAAAAAACCACCAATTAACAACACCAAATATGCCACTATTGCCAGAACAAATCATAGAACTCAAGATGACATGGCAGTGAGTCTGCTACGAATGCCTAAATCGAAGACAGAAAATGCTTTATCTTCCTTGTCGGACAATGGATCTGTTAACTCCAATGGTTCAGCCTTCCACAATCAAGCTCGTTCTCGACAGCCGATCTGTGACTCGGATAATAGTCGAGATTGTGAGCAGTTCACAGATCAGTTTCCCCGGTATCAGCCACATAAACATTATTACAAACAGCTGCCACATAAAGACCTGGAGAAGGACTACTTAAAGGAGAAGATGTATTCTCCATGTTTAAAGGAATCGTCAGTATAGTAATTTCAGAGAGTTTATATATAAGATGTGATCTTTACGCGAAAAGGGCATGTTATATTAATTTTTATGTGAATGTTTCATGACAGTCTACTCAATATTTTACAATATTTTAGTGTTTTTGAAATTATACCTCTATTAATATTAACTTAATGCAATAGACATTCAACAGCATCTGTAAAATTGTCATTGTCAGAAACCAACAGCCAATTGCCTTTGAACTTTCTGTAGCATGGGTCAGCTGACAGATATCCTCAGTCATGAATAATTCATGAAGCAGATAAATCCTCACAGTTATGAATAATTCATGAAGCAATCTGAAAGGCTTATTTATATTAATCAGGACAAAATTTCACCTTATCAGCTAAACCTTGGAAATAAAAACAATCAAGAGAAAATACTCCTGTTTTAATGTCCAAAACTGGAAAAAACTAATTTACTTTTCAAGGGCTAATTGGTTCCTATTTATGATATGATATAGAAAGCATTGATTTCACTGTGATGTGACCTATGTTACTGTCAGCTACAAACAAGATTGGCTTTGGGTTTCTGATGATGCAAAATTATTTGATTTAAAGTTTTTGAAATGTAATGGAATATTGTCACTTCGATTATATAGGGCGGTTTAATTTATTATCAAAAGATCATTATAGTAGTTGTAGAAGAATCACATTCATCCGTGAATACAACTGTAGATATCTGTCATCCATATTATCACCATAGATTTTATGTCTGCTGAAATGTTGTAACATCTACCCGGTACTTGTTTTAAGCCTACCATGATTGTGAACACATCGGTTAATTAGCCTAGTTCAGATCATAATCTTACGTGATTCAGGATTTTGAATAAGTAAGTATATGGTATTACAATTTTATAAAGTTGAATTGTGTTACAGTATAAGTTATTAATCAACATGAAGAAAATAACTTGTGTGTCTACTATAGTAGGAATTTTAATTTGTAAATGATATTGCTATTTGGACAAGTCTTGAATTAACTTTTATTGAAAAGTGCTAATTTCATTTGATGCATTTAATATTAATAGGAAAGATACATGAATTCTGAGTAAATTTTATTGAATTTTTCAAAACAAATTAAATAATTAAATTTATTATGATATTAAACTAATTAATGTAATATATAATATATGTATAGCCATCTTCTAAAGTCAGGAGATGAGAGGATGCGAATTGGACACTTGGCTTGAGAAGATGCTACATAACAAGCTATTCATTGTTTTTCTTTTTGTAAGTGAATCAATGCTATATGCAGCCTAGAAAATATTGAGGCTGAAAATAATCAAAAGGGTATTTTGCTGAGATAACAAACAGTATTTAACGTGTAATATATTGATATAGGTTGTATTGGTGGTGTTTGTATATATTGTATCATGAGTGTTGTATGTAAATGTATCATTATAAAATGCTGGTTTTATACACATGTACTTACGTAAACATTTGTAAATATTGTTTCTTATTCACAGTACACCATCGTTAATGTTTTACTTGACCTAAATAAAATTTAAGATAATTTTTATAATAAAAGAAAAAGGGTTATAAATATCAAATTGGATGGATGTTTGCATTCAGAGTAAATTATGTTTTGTTTTTTTGAGTTTGTTTTTGCAATTTGCAATTTGCATTCCCAAAGATGAAAATTATGTTGATTTTTATTAAGTTATATTTTATCTTTATTAGTTTTAATGAATTTGTGTGAATTTTAAGTACAAGCTACATTTAAAAAGTTTTATTTTGTTCTGAACTTTTATTCCAGACTTGTTTGAAGAATTTTTAGAGATCGGTAATTTTAAAGAATATAATATACAATTTCTCTTAACAAAGTTTAATACATTACAGTTTTAGTATACTGGTAGTTTTATGAATTCATTTAAACAAGTTGCTTTCCCTTGATCTTTTGTGTAATTATGTTATTTAGAGTTGTCTTCCCTTGACTATTCGAGTAGCTGCCATTAAAGTTCAGTTGGGGAAGAAATTCCATAATTTCAATTAATAATAAGTTTAACTAAAAGCATATTTAGTAACATATGAAACTTGTGTATGGTTGCTGTAAAATGTGTTTAGGATGAAAACTAGTTCTTCTAAAATGATGAGTGTAAAACCAAATTAGTGAAATAGAAAGTCGACAGTGTCTGATATGTGTATGTGATAGATTAAGGTGCCATAATTTATGTTTAATATACAATGTGTAAGTTGATGTATTGCTGTATAATTGAATGGTTCTCAAGAATTATATAAAATTGATAACTTTATGTCTTACTATGCCTGTTGTTAGTGTGTCAAGCTTGAATTATATTTTTAATCACAAGCAGCTGCTATTGATTCTCATTTATTTAGACATAATAATTTTTAAGAATTCACTAATTAATGAATTATATGATGTTTTGTAGTTGACATTTTGATTCAAATATTCAACCAAATTCGATATAGTTTTCTTAACTTCTTGCCACATTCAGTACTGTTTTATACACTGTAATGCCACTGATTTTCTCTAAACTAGTCACACACTAATTTTAAGTAAATATTCTAAAACATAAAATGAATCAATTTAAAATTAATGTTTTATATAAGTGTTGTAAATATTTCTCTTCCTAAAATATGTACAAAATTATCTTGTAAATACATAATGTAAATAAAGGTTGTTGTTGTTGTTGATACAAAATTAAAATGGCAATAATGTTTTTGAAATAATTTTTTTTATGAAACTTGGAATCAACATGTTACCAGTTAAGTTGTTTTCTGATTGTCATGGAGCATTTTGTTGCCATGACAACACATTGTAAGCTTTGTGAGATCATGATACATCGTGTTACTCTCGATCATACATTCCAGTACACTTGTTAACTCGTCATTCAACGCATATTCAATAATATGCACATTCTGTTGTTCATTACATATCAATCTTTGTTGTGATAAAACTTGTTTGTTTTTTGTATGTTTGTTATTAAAACATAGAATTTAATTGATGTTACTTTGATATTAATGAATGTTTAGCATGTGTGTCGTGTTTTATCTTTTGCTACCATAGAAATATTTGTCACATTAAGAACATTGAATGATGTGTAAGTATTTAACAGACTAACGCAATATGGAAATAGATAAATTACAATTAGCATGCACATATTACAGCATTAAATTCTTGATTTACACAAATATTTAGAAATACATTATCTCATTTTAGCTTAACCAAATTAAGATATGACATTCTAATGCTGATTTTTGTTCAAACATTGACATTAAAAGATAACTGCAGTGGGAAAGATAATTTTCTAGTTTTGCTACAGAATTAGATACCTTGATTTGACCATAGTAATTTTATAGTGTTATGTTTTTTATATCTTATTCACTTCAACTTCAGTTAACAATTAAATTTTCTGTGAACGTTTATAATCAAATCAATGAGGTGCTGATTTATCAAAAGAAATTGTTGTTACTGTGGACTCTGTAAAAAGACGATTGACCACAGAAAAGTTATTGTTTGACATATGCATCTATTAGTTCTGATTTTTTTATAACGGTAGAAGAAATGAAAAAAATTAAATATATATTTTGTTATGTACTTCATGTACTGAGGACTGTTCTTGACAACAAGCATCGGATGTAAGGCACTGTTCTTTAATTGATGGGTGCTGAGTTCAATTGGTCTCTACTGCTTCTAAATAGATTATAGGGTCCCTTAAACAGCCCACCAAACTTGCATTTGATTTCTTGAACAGTCCTAAAATAGAAGCAGTTGTATAATTTTAATATTTAGTTTTTGTTAAGTTTTAATAAAATGAATGTTATTTAGTTTGTTTTAAATGTTGGGTTTTTGACATTGTATGATTTATATTGTGATTGGAGAAATGTCAATGAACACAATATTCTGAAGTGATAAATTAAAATGGTGTTAGAATTACTATAATGTACATGATCAAAAATGTTCAGCTGTAAAGAGATCAAACATGGTATAACACAAACGGTGTACCATTAAACCTAACATAAAGCATATATCATATTAATCTGAAAACTTCAAGTTTTGAGTCAGAACACATTTGAACTACATTTAGTTTAGACATAAAACATATTGAAATGGTAATATGTAAGTTTCTTAAAGCAAATTGAGTCATGATTTGACTATTCAAAAACTATTTAATTAACCAATTTTAATCAAACATGGTATGAAGCATCCTAGAGGAAGGTGACTTAGATGAGCTCATATGATAATGGGGTGTCAATAGGAGATCAAAATTTGACAAAATGAAATATCAAAAAATTGTTGTAAAATAGAAGTTCTAGAGTTTAATGCTTACAGCTAAATTTGACATTGAGCATGTGCTAATGGGGGGATATTGGCAGAAGTGATAAAAAGGGGAGAAGTAAACCAGAAGAATTTGATCTCCATGTGAGAGTATCCAGGCCTTAGGGCCTGTTGTTTATTTATGTTATGTATGTTTTACTACACAATATCATATTGATTTAAGAGGTGATTTAGGAAGAGCATTTATGATTTTATATATCTAAAAAACATTTCAGTAAAAGATTTTGCACGTTTTTTGCAAATCAAAGAATTCTGTGATTTTTTAGACGATGATAGTTGTAAATAATTTTGTAAACATTGTGTACCATAAACATGTATTTTGTTTTTATTTTCCAAACATTCCGTTTTTTCTTTTTTATTCCTATTAGGTTGAAGTGCTTCATTAACATTCTGTTTTTGAGTTTGTTAAGCTTTGTTATACAAACATTTGTGATTTTAATTTCATCAAATATATTTTTACAACTAATTCAGTTAAAACACAGATTTAGATTGTATGACAAAGCAGATGCTTTAATTGTCTTATTTTATTTATTGCTAATGTATACATATTTCCAAGGGGTGATAGATATTAAGTGACGATGAATTGTTGTATCAAAATGATGATAATACTTTTTTGAATCGAAGAATGGATGGTTATTGATATGATGATCATAAAAAACTCAGAAAATCAGATATAAAAGTAATAAGAGCTTTAAGTCAAATGTTTGTTTCTTAAATCATAAAAATCATGAACATTTTGTACTTACATCAGATTATTGTAGAATTTATAGTTGAATATCATTCTTCATTGAGGAGTTTTTAACAGCTCTATATAGGTTGTACCATGAACTCATAACTCATAAGTCGATTTATAGTTGAATATCATGCTTCATTGAGTAGTTTTTAACAGCTCTATATAGATTGTACCATGAACTCATAACTCATAAGTCGGTTTATCAACTTATTTTAGTGCATCGTTTTCATCAATAAAATAGTAAAGTAAATCCATGTTTCTAAGTCTTCCATTTCTAAAAATAGATTTGAAATCGAGGTATTTTAAATGTAAACTTATTTTTAAAGGGAAATTTTTCTGATAAGAATTGATAAGATTTCATGATGCAAATATAGAGAAGTTTAACAATATCAATCAACACTCTGTTGTCTGTGCCTGTGACACACTGTCTGTTGTCTGTGCCTGTGACACACCAGTCTGTTGTATGTGCCTGTGACACACCAGTCTGTTGTCTGTGCCTGTGACACACCAGTCTGTTGTCTGTGCCTGTGACACACCAGTCTGTTGTCTGTGCCTGTAACACACCAGTCTGTTGTCTGTGCCTGTGACACACCAGTCTGTTGTCTGTGCATGTGACACAGCAGTCTGTTGTCTGTGCATGTTGACACACCAGTCTGTTGTCTGTGCCTGTGTCCTTGTAGTTACCTGTGTTTCTTGTTTCATCAGAATTTTACAGACTGTTGTTAATTTTTTTATTGATGCTTAAATCTTTAAAACATATGCATGTCCACATTGTCATTAAACTGAACTGTCAAATTTTAGATTGTCAGTGTTGATACAAGAATGTATGAATGGTTCCATTTCAGTTTCTACATTGTCATTAAATGAACTGTCAAATTTTAGAATGTCAATGTTGATACACGAATTTATGAATGGTTCTATTTCAGTTTAGTGAGATATTAACTAAGAGTGATTTGTAATGGTTTATATAATGCTGAATATATATGTTTGGTTTAACAAATATAAAAACTAGATATGTACAGTACGGGTATTCCTTCATGTATTTAATAAACTGAAATGCTTCATAACAAATTTTGATAACTGAAATTCTATCATGAGGTTACATGCATCAAATTTTTTCATTGAATTTCTGAGAAATGAAAGATAATGTTAAATGTAAATATGTTTCATAGACAGGTGAGGTGAATTTGACTGATGACATACCTGTACCTGTATACATGGTTATAACTTTTAGATGAATGTACACCAATCACATCACAAGCCATTTTCACTCCTCTTTTCTATTGTGTGTTTCTCTAAAGATAATAAACAAACTGAGAGGAACTGAATCGTATTGAAGATGATCATATTTATTGCACTTGATACTTTTGTTTACCATCAGTTCATAAAGTTTTCATGTGTACAGTTCATAACTCTACAGACAGTGCTTGTAAAACTCCATAAACAGCAGATACTGCAGTAGTGGTTTACGTTCTGGTAATCACGGGTGTAACTAAACATAGGAGGTAATAAAGCCATCAATTGCCTATAGTTTGCTTATTTCTTCATTCAATATAAAATTTGGTTAAATTTTTTAAGAATTCACTATGTATTGGAAACGTTTAAATTTAGAAAAACCTTTTATGAAAAACTTATTTATCAGAAAAATATATCAACAACTTTTAACATATACATGAAGATTTGTAAGGTTTGTAATTTATACACAAACAAGAAGACAGTATATTTTGAAAATACTTATTTGAAAAAACGACTTGTATCAAATTATGTTTTTTTTTTTTTTTTAAAAATTATAAATTATAAATCAGGAAACTCTGTAACAAAAGAAACAAATACCGGTATATATACATATACATCCCCCATTCATTCAAATTACTCTGCTTCATCAGACTGGTTAGTAGTTTGGTAATAGGTTATTATCATGGTAATCGATAGCAGGTAATCAATAGCATTATTGAGCAATTTTGTGTATAGATATAATGTTAAATAGCATGTTTATTCCCAATGCATTGCATTATTTTAAAAAAAAAATTGCTTATTCTATTTTTGAAAACTCGATACATTACCATTTTGTTCAATTTTTTATTGTTTTATAACATTAATTGTATCACTTATTTATTACACCACACATACATCACTTCTACAGTCAGACAAGTACTGTAAACAATATGTCACAATGCATTCAGTTTAAGCCGTTTTCTAATTTTTGTGTATAATTAATATATTGATTTCATTCTGAAGATTTGTTTCACTATGTATTATGTCACATTAAATAACTCATCTCATTAGCATATGATGCTCTACTCTGGATTGATTCAATAAATTTAGTCTTGAAATCAAATACTGCTTTATTGTTTGTGTTTATTTTGTTAAAATCAAATTTGACTCTTAAACAACTGGTTGTAAGGTAGAGATTTAACACTAAATCAAATTCTATTGTTGTATTGAAAACTGGGAACTAAAATTAATTTTATTATCTAACTGGGATTAAAGATGATTAACATGAATTTTGCCTCACATTTGAAGAAGGTCGGAGATGTGTTGTTTCAGTACAGGTATCTTCTTCTGCTTCTTTTTATACAGTTCTGCCAAAACTTCTTGTCTTTAAGATATCTTGATGGAACTTAAAACGTGTGCATCTCCAAAAGACAGTTTGTTGTGTATCATAGAAAGGTCATGACCCAAACACAAGGGTGTTATTCATAAAAGTAAGGCCACTATGAACTTTGATTTTAAAGGTCAAGGTCAAATAATTACTACATGTAATTTTTCTTATTTTGTGCACAACTTCCACAATATTTGACCTAGATTTATTAAATTCTGTATACTTATATATCATGGAACGGTATGTAGAGTATTGCATACTAAATGTGTGCCTTGCATCTTATATGCCAGAGTTATTGCCCCTTTCTTGTAAATTTTTTTTCTTTGGCATGGAAGAGTGTGAAGAGTGCTTTTAGGGCTAGAGTATTGCTACTTTCTCGAAAACATTTCTGTCCTGAGCACAAACTTTAAGAGCATTTGATCCAGGTTATCCAAATTATATTTACTCATGAATCATGGCATGGTCACAGCCAATCAGAAGCCATGACAGCCATAATGGATGGAGTTTGGCAGTGTCAGACACAAATCTGAAAAGGGACCATAGGAGGAACATACACAGCAATCTTTGTCAAAATAGCTCGAGTGGTTTTTGAGGAGTCGAAAATGTGAAAAAATTAACACTTGAGGGACAGATGCTCCCGATGGACATATGTGTATTGGAAAAGTCAACTTAGACATTGTTCAGGTGGACTAAAATAATTCTCTAAAAAATCAAGAAGGCCTAAAGCCTAATGCTTGCATATGGAGCTACCTTGGGGCAAGGATGTTCAATGTGTGACTCGCACAGCAGAAATGTAAATTTTCACATTTTCGAAATCTTCAAAACCTTCAGACCAACTTTAACAAAACTAAGTAGAAACCATACTTGAGAGAAGGAGATTCAGATTTGTTGAAATAATGGTGGGTTGGTTCTCGAGGTTCATCACTATCGAGCCAAAATTTGAAGAAAAATTATGCTTGCATATGCAGTTACCTCAGTGCATAGAAAACAAAATTTGTTCAAGGCATGAGTGATGACCCTGGGTTAGGAAATAGGTTGCACATTTTGGGGTTAAAAGTTCAACCCTATAAAGAATCCTTTAATCTAAACTTGGTAGCAGACATTTTTTGGAGAAGAGAATGCAGATTTAATCAAATGGTAGACCTCAGTCCCCTTGGAGAAGTAAACAAGAGCCTCTTAGAGGTCACACCATATGCCTGTCACCAGTTGTGAGAGTGACGTGCAGTATGAGAATAAAGTTGTCTCACTTCATGAAATGTGAATTTTACAAAGGTAAGAATGTTGACATAATAAACTGTAACATAAGCTGCATCTAAAGTGTTGTTGTTTTCACTTTTGGAACCCACAAAGGTCAGAAAAGTAAACAAGAGGCCCATTAATGTCCAATTGCATTAAATGGGCCTATATGTAAATTTTTGGCATTTAAAAGTTATGACCGTAGGTTTATGCCTTGAAAAAAGTTGGTTCTCCGTGCCCTCAAGTTACTTTAAACCAAAGCATTAAGCACTAGGCTTTCTAGTTTATAAAAAGATTTTTGAAATTTTATCAAATTTTCCCCATTTGGCCCCCAAAGTGACCCTCCCTTAGGTACTGATGCCCATCATTTAAACAAATCTGAACCCCCTTCCCCTAAGGATGATATCTACCAAGTTTTGATGTGTTGGACAAGAAGTTGAAAATGTGAAAAAGAATCATACCCAGGTACCGCGGTATTTGTGATATATAAAGTTTTGGACTTTGACCTCAAAATGTGTAACATTTTTTAACCCAAGGGTCACATCTTGAACAAACTTGGTTCTCCATTCCCAAGAGTTACTATGAACCAAAGAATTAGGCTCTAGGCCTTCTAGTTTTTTAGAAGATTTTTGCAATTTGGTAAAATTTCCCCCTTTTGGACCCCAAAGTGGCGCCCCCCGGGGGCTGAGCCCCATCATTTGAACAAATCTAAACCCCCTTTCAAAGAGGGGGGATATCTACCACCTTTGCATGAAATTGGTCAAGTTATATTGGACAAGTCAAAAATGTGAAAAGTTAACAAATTTGCTATAGTGTTGAACTTTGACCCAAAAAAGCATAACCTATTTTTTACCCCAGGGTCACGCCTTCAACATACTTGGTTCTCCATGCCCTAAAGTTGCTACATACCAACACATTAAGCTTTACGCCTTTTAGTTTATTAGAAAAAGATTTTTGAATTTTTGTCAAATTTCCCCCCTTTTGGCCCCCTATGTGGTGCCCCTGGGGGCCCAGCCCCTTCATTTGAAAAAATCTGAATCCCCTTCCCCTAATGATACATCCATCTAAGTTTGGATGAAATAGGTTTAGTGGTTTAGGACAAGAAAATGAAAATGTGAAAAGTTAACATATTTGCTATACATTATATTTAATGTATATAGTGTTGAACTTTGACCCAAAAACATGGTGTAACCTATTTTTGACCCCAGGGTCACGCTTTGGACAAACTTAGATCTCGTTACCCTAGAGTAACTACATAACAAAGCCTTAGGCTCTAGGCCTTCCAGTTTATTAGAAGATTTTTGAAATTTTGTCAAATTTCCACCTTTTG
>JAUMGZ010185593.1:0-12979 GCA_032359645.1 Pododesmus macrochisma
GGTGACTTTTTGATGAAGCTATTGTTTGTTTGTCAAAAGCGTTTGTTCTGTTGATCCTATTTCTTCTTGTTTTTTGTATTTACTTATTTAAAGCCCAATCGTCGTACATTTCCTGTCACGTTTGTTTTACAGATTAAAGGTTGAATTATTACATAATTTCTTAAATAATCTACAGTATACAATATGATTCGCAAGTATGCTTCTTCCAATCACCATTGCAAACTTGAATTGCTCTAGATTTATTCAGCCATTAGAACAGGGAGGTATACATATATATGTCTATAACATATCATGCCTTTCCATTTTTATCTGTATGTCATCCATAATCTAGTGTTGCTTTAAAAATGTTTGAATAATATTATATACATGTATACTATTGTATCATCATAACGGGTGCATTGTAAAGCGCTTTAGAGTGATTTCATGTATTTTAGATAGAGTGTTATATAAGTTTTACATATAATTATTATCATTTCCACATACACGTTATAAATATACATACTTTTCTGGCAGTTTTGTGCAAAGCTCTATCATTACATTATTTTCTCTTGCAATTCTTTGAGCACCAAAGTTTTCATCAGTTTCCCAATAGTCCAATACCTGAAAGTATATGCAAATAAAAACACAATACACTTAATAAAACTGGCAAATCTTTTTTGATGAACTTGGATCATATTTTATTTTATTTGTAGAAATATTTTTCAATAGGCAAACATTTGTTTTACTAGAAAACGCATATGTGTATTGTGACATCATCGCTATTTACCTTCTAAGGATTTGTGAGTTATGAATACATTCAATTGATGAACTTTTCTATTTATCAGTTTAAATGGTTAAATATTGATTCGAGATTATGCCTTCAACGTGTTCGTCAAAATTTCTACCGCAGTATGTATGTCAAGCATTTGATAACTTATTATTATTGCTAAAAAGCAGTTTCTGTAATCTTTCGCCAGATTTAATGAGTAAAAGGTACGAGTGCAATGTCCCGCCTTTCGGGGTTCAATTTGAATCTGTGTCCAGATGTGGTTTACCATGAAAGTTAATACCCTTGTATTAGAATAAACTTTAAAATTTATTATTACATTATCCTTTATGAAATTATTGCTTTATACTTAATGTGAACAGGCATTCATACATGCGAACCAAATGCTCAATCCAAGTTATATGTAGTTAAGTTGGTCTTTTTATAAATGGCATGTCATCTTAACTTTTAATAACAAATAAAGATATTTAATAAACTATATAAGATATCTCCCTCAGTTTATGAGGTATCTAATAAATAATAAGAGGTGTCTTCTAGAATTGATAAGATATAACTTAAAGTATAAAAGATATCTCATAAAGAGTATGAAGTACATCGCAATCTACAGGAGGTATTTTTTTACTTTATGAGGTATTTTATATACAAGTGCTTGATAAGATATTATGTTTTGCTATTAAATACTTAATTTAATTACCATAAACGCGAGTCTCTTGGTTATTGGGTGAAACGTCAAAGCTGATATTAGATTAATTTTTCTCAATGTCAATCAATATCAATGAAAATGTAGTTAGACAATAAGGATGAAAGTTTATAGGATTTAAACGTGCGCTTACAACGGTCTAATTTTGTTCATGATAGTTGTTGTCTGACAACCACAAGATTTTGAAAAACTTAACTCTCCGGAGAAATAAAACACGTGTACATGTATCATGCTGTGTACACTCTATGGTACTGACTCAACATTATTCTATAAAAACCAATAGTTGTATAAATTTTGTTTGATTCAGATATACATGTATTGATGAGTTGTGTTATGTAACACACAAAACTTAAAAATATGGATGTACGGTATTGTGATCAGTTTTTATCAATTTAAGCAAAACATTCAACAAAGATATACATCACATCACAGCTGTGTCAAACAAAGATCGTTATTCATGTCTTTTATGTCTGCGCCGAGGACTATTTAAAGACTTTCCTCTTGAATGTTCATTAATGACGTTTGATGTGTAGCTAGGCCTGGGATTGGGACGAGAATTTGGGACATGTGTGTCTCACACAGAGTATTGGTCTTTCCTCTTATAAGATGCATGTTTCAGATTGTATTTCTCATACAGAAAATTGTTTTTTTTGTATTTCTCAAACAGAGAAATTGGTTTTCTCTTCTTGCAGATATTATATTTATTGGTAGTCAGTTTTTGTTTGCATTTTTTTATTTATTTTTGTTATACAGTAATAGAACGACCAAGTAAAAAAACACATCAAAGTAATTAGCGAATTATACATTCAAATAACAATTGAAAAGATGCGTGTTCTTGAATGGTATATATAGATTTATGTCTAGAAAAATACATATTCAATCATTCTTACAAAATGTTTAAATGCACCACCCTTTGTAATCTACTAATGAGAAACTTGTCTTACGATAAAGTAAATAAACGTTTCATATCCTGCGTGCCGTAGTGAAACTTTGACTAAAATTAATAAAGAAAAAACTTTACAACGATTCATCAAAAATCACGTCAGTAAATTGCCTTCCAACTCATCATAATTGACAATTATGAATATTTTAAGCTTTGAAGTCAGTCGCATTTATGACGTCGAAAATTGAATATGACGTAGACAATATTTTGAATAGTTTGATTTGTGCCAGATCGGCCCTCATCGTCGGATACCCACGGTTGATGTCTTTCCTTCAAGTGAGCGAAACGAAGTCAACCGTGGATATCCGACGATGATCGGCCCTTAGCACTGTCAGGAAAATCAAATAGGCCCTGTGGCACTCTTAGGGTTAACGCATTGACTTTCAAATTGATGTATGTTTGTGGATTAAGGTTCCAACCTTTGTAGGTATAGTTGCAAGGTTGTAGTCTTGTGAACTAGTTTAACTACACAATACAATTGTTTCGATTATTTAAATGAAGATTGCAAGTAGATCCGTTGTGGGTTCTTGCCTCGAATTTTACAGTGAAGTGAGTTTATGTGGATCTATGCCTATTCGATGATTATTGATGTTGTCCATGGTATTCAGTCCCTCTGATTCAGATACGATTCTTCCAAATAATATTAATGAATGCCATTTTTCATATATGTGCGAGTTCTACGAATCGTACCATATATTAGCCACGCGATTACTCGGTTTCGCCCTAGTCACGGATAAGTAGTTGCCAGCTTGTATGTTTCACCTGTTTAATACGTTTCATGCATTTCTAAATAGTTAATATTAGTCTCTTTATTCTGTCATATGACACACAAATTGTTGTTGACAATTGGATTGATTATAGTCTATAACTTTTTAATATTACTTTGTTTACTCTGTGCCTTTGCTAGCCATTCGGCTTTTTAAGAAACATTTTGGCGATCCTACACTTGTCTTTTTGCTTACTGTTATAATCAAACAAAATACTTATTTACATTATAATGATCATTTATTTACTGTTACTAAACAGAACTTAAGGTACCGGGGGACATTGTTCCATATAAAGCATTTCAACGACTATGTCGGGAACAAATTCATACCGTGAGTAAAAAGAAATATGTTCTGACCCACATGGGCCATCGTAAATCGTGAGTTACGGATGAATGCTTCCAAAGCATATTAATGTTAAAATAGTGTCTTGCATGTCGTGTGTTGGGAAAGCTTTGAATTAATTGTATCAGGTGACAGTCAAGGAATCCGGTAGTCATGTTAACATGTAAATATGTACTCACATATACATATACACCGGGGCAACGGGAACACAACAAATAACAAATATCGTGGTGTGACACGGAAAATGCGTATTTACCTGTGAAGAAAACATCTAGATCGATTTTACCTGAAACTTGTCGACTTATCAATTATACAGCACCATCGTGGGATACAACAAAACATCAATATGTGAAAACATCTGATCCAAAGACAAAACGCGTTTACTATTTATGATGCAAAACCTAACGATAAATTGTTTAAAAGCCGCAAATCGTTCA
Organism: Pododesmus macrochisma; assembly: GCA_032359645.1. NCBI lineage: Eukaryota > Metazoa > Mollusca > Bivalvia > Pectinida > Anomiidae > Pododesmus > Pododesmus macrochisma. The sequence goes on from JAUMGZ010185593.1 coordinate 3,956, forward strand.
ATCAAAAGAACCGAGTGAACAAAAGAATCCTGAAATGACCAAACAAAATACTTTCTAAGGACCGTCAACTAGTAAAAGCTGCATAATGAGAGAATATAAATGAATAACATCAAACGTAATTTGCGAAATAGAAATAAACCAAGAAAGAAATACCTCAGTAATTGTACGGCAAAGAATCTTAAGAATTGCACCGTAGAAGTAAAAAACAAAAACAACAAAAACAACAAAAAAACAATAAAGGTTGTTACATATGCAATAATAGCGTTTTTGGCCTTTAAAGCATAAATGTGATTTGTTTCATTTATATCATTAATCAAAGTTGTTTCTAACTATTGAATTTCATGACATTATCATTAAAGATTACGGTACGTTATATCCTAACAATTTATCATTTAATTTGCCTAAGGGATACAGCTTCATACTTACCTGTATTTTAAATTGTCGTGTCTGTCTGTCTGTCTGTCTGTCTGTCTGTCTGTCTGTCTGTCTGTCTGTCTGTCTGTCTGTCTGTCTGTCTGTCTGAAAATACTTAATTCTATATAAATTATTACGTCACCTTTGATGACTGGATTGTCCGAAATTCGTTTCCAGAGGATTGTATTAAAAATTTCCTATTTCGACTCCGCGCACATCTAAAAACGTTTGCAAGACAATATTTTAGTAGTGTTGGGGTGTACTTTTTGTCCTTCGTTGCCTTCGTGATGTTAACAACCCCCTCCTGCTTTGGCTTTATAGCTTTGATTTGCCTAGGTCTAGTCTATTCAAAATTCATAGATTCATTTTCTCTAAAGCCTTCATTAATGATGGTTGCTTCGGAGCTAGACCTAGAATTTTGGACGAGGGTGTCTCACACATTGGTTCTTTACTATGTTTCAGTTTGTAATTTTGTAATATTAATTATATTTTCATGTCGTATAATATCATTCTTGATCAGACCTATAATAATAAAAATATTACAAAGATGAAAGTTTTTGCCATACGGTTTTTGTTTTCTCACGAATATTTGACAATGAATAGCATTTGCCATTTTATGAATTCAACTAAAAAAAAATATAAAGAGTGACATCTGTCATATGTTGATAAAGCTATGTTACAGAAGTTGTAAATACAAAAAACGAAGACGATATTTAGAAGACATGAGTCCATTGCCATGGGCAAAGAAAAAGGAAGAAAAGGGAAGGACATAAAAAAAAGCATTTAACTAAATATATATAAATAAATTTTAAACGCTGTGGATTTAAGGGCTCCAAAATGCAGTCAGTAAGGACAATGCGACTATATGATGGCATTATGCTTTGCGTTTTAGACCGAGACGTAATGTTTGACAAACAAAAGGAAAAAGTCGGAAGTAGGAGGGTTATCTTAAACACAACAAAAATGATACACATTATAAGTAATTTATACAATCTTATCATATATGGTGCCCATGTTATTGAAAGGTCACAAAGCAAAATACAAAACATAAAAAACATAACAGGAAGGGAAAGGCTTGACAAATTAAAAAAGAGAAGGAATGATTAAAAAACAGAGATGAAGTTGTAATTAAAAGGAGATTAGCGACCAAGGTTAGTAAACAAAAAACATCAAATGTACATAACAATACGTATACAAGAATACTCTAGGCCCATTACAGAAACGACTGATGGCGTGCATTGAACGGGGTCCCTCTTTGTCAATTTAACGTTGGGAACTTGAAAATACATATTCTTATCAAACAGCGTGACTCAGTCAACGCACAATACAAGTTGAAGCACCTGTGGACTTATAGACATGTGTGGCAGTGTTTGAATTAAGTGAACAAAAGATATAGCAACTGATGCAAGTTATACTGAATTGATATGATATTCACACGCCATCTATTTGAAGTAAAGTATTGTAATGACAAGCACCTTAAAAAGCCAACAATATAAATGGAAACGCGAAGAAAGAAAGCTTCGCTAGCATTGGCTGATATTTAGCAAAGGGTTTTAATTTTTAAAAAAAAACCGCCATACTTTTAAATAGAATAATAGAGGGAGCAAGCATTAGAACCCAAACAAACCCTATTTGAATAAGAATAAAAACTATAAAAACTCAAAGAGTAAAAATCCAAGATTATAGTAACGTTGTTTGAATACCAAATTGTAAACTGAAACATGCCACCACTAAAACAATATCTAAAGGGGGCAAAAACAAACACTATAATAGACCCCCAGTGCCCCGTGCGTTTTCATAAATAAATTTACTTACACGTGGTTTATGAAGCGTTTTTGTCTTGAAAAACTTCTTGTAGTCGTCAAAACTGTCCCAACATCCAACAAAAACGCCTTGTATTCCAGCACCCACTTTCGAGTTAAGTGCAACTTTTGCAAGATTCCACTACAAAAAGTTATAAAATTATATACTGAAAAATAAAAAGTTATTTTTTTAGATTTAATTTATGTATAATATTTTTCTAAAGATAATGTTGAAAACTTCTGGGACAGGTTGAGTTTGAATAAGTGCAATTATTTAAGCAATAAACTGCATAACGCGCTCATTTCAGTTTGTCTGTGACTCGTGCTGCAGTTATGCCATTAGTTCTGCAACATCTATGCAGTTTATAACCGATATATTAGTTTCTCTTTAAATAAAAAAAACCCCAAAAACAATGAATTAATAGTGATTAAGGTGTTTAAAACGTTTAAAATTAATGTTTTCTGATGGACTATTTTACGAGTACACATACACTTGTCTTGAACGAGAACGCAATGCTTTGGCACATGCTGCAGAAATGCACTTATAATTGAAGTTGCTCATGTGAAAGGATATTGAAGGTGATTGCCACTCCAAATATATTATGATTATATATTTTGCGGCTTTTGTTGTTTCGTCATAGCTAAACAAAATGGCAACATATAACTGATTGACACAGATATGTCAAAGCGTCTAACAGGAAAGACAAATCTTTGGACAAGAGTAATTGAAAGGAAAACGTAGGACGCACGCAGACCCCCACACCCCAAACACATATTCAATTATCAACTAAAACAGGAAACACAATGAACGTCTATTAAAATGTAAGGAGTGAAACCAGGTGTCCGCGAAGGAGTAAGCGTTTTTCTGCTACACACGTGTCACCCATTCTACCCCATAGAAAGAATGTTTGTGAAAAGTTGTTTTATACAATTAGCCAATAATTTAATTATGATGACGTTTTTAACACATATAATAAATAAGATAAATGTGTTATATTGAAACGTTTTCAGGGCCGTAGCCTATGGTGGTGGTGGGGAAAGGGGCAGACATTTTGCACATTTTCTTATTTTCAATGACAAAATTCTCAGCAAATATATAAATTAATGTGTGCGACTACTATATGCTAATACGGCTAGACAAGAGGTTTATTTGCTGAATTAAACATGCGCGCATTCCAAAACATAATTATCTCCCTTGACATGTCGCCATTCACTGAAACTACAACTTTCCCCACCACACTGATTACTTCATGAGAGGACACGTAAGAGGAAGTATGCGTCACTATTGTTTGTTTGTTTGTTTGTTTGTTTTTTAGTAACAAATGTAATGTAATGAACCTAGAGTGAATAGATTTTTTACATATAAACTTATTTTTTAAAAGTTGAAATTGAATAAAAAATGTCCTGGTTGTTTTACAAGTAGACTAGGAAGTTATAGCACTTTGCCGCTGGATCAACATACCATACCTATTCTGAGAATTACTTATCAATTATGCACCATATTTAAGTGTAAACATAAAATAACACTGATACACAGAATTGGATGAATTCCAGACATTTCGCCAAATCTCTTTTTATTTTACAAAATTCCCAGCAAATCAGCAAATATAAGTGTGCGGCAGAAACAAATATTGTGCCCCCACCCCCAACTTACGGCCCTGATCTTCGTTCATTATAAAGAAGACATTTTTAATTCCTTTATAATTACCCACGCAGAGGTTATCACTCATTTGGTTGGTGTGATGTCATGTTGAATCCCCGTACTAGTTGGCAAATTCATTCTGACGGTACAATTTTGTTGAGGTTATTGTTTGTTTGTTTGTCAATAGCGTTTGTTCTGTTTATCCTATTTATTCTTGTTTTCCTTTTATTAAAGTGAAATGCTTGATGTATACACTTGAGCTTGTGTTTGTGTATACAAGGCCATCTATGTATTACAATATAAACGGTTATAATATTTCCTAATTTTTTTTATTTCAATTCAATAATGATGTCACATTTTCGTTAACTAAACACTCTTTGAAAGAGTAACAAAGGTATGTATCATTATAATAATTGTATTATCGTTTATGATGCGGGAATATATTGTATATAGTGTGCAAACTCTCTTACTATGTGACTGAAGGAGAACTCTTCATCGACGGGCATGTCTTTTATCTGAAAGTAATTAATAAGCAGTATATATAACGTAAACTTATTGAAACTTACGCAATAAATTCAATGTTAAACAAAGAGTTTCCGGATCAAGCATTCATTTAGTGTTAAATAGAAATGAACTATACGACAAAAATAATTTTAATTTTGACTGAACAGACAACAAAAAGATATATAACGTAAACTAATTGAAACTTACGCCAAACAAAGAGTTTCCGGATCAAGCATTCATTTAGTGTTAAATAGAAGTGTACTAAATGACAAATATAACATGAATTTCGATTGAACAGACAACAACAAAATTAATAAAACTTTCATTCCCAAAAACGATATAATTCGGATCTCGCTTTGTAATCGAATTTTTCTACTTCAACTCAATAAAACAATTCAATACAATAATATCAATAAATAAAATTTTAAAAAAATTCAATAAATCAAAAGAAACTTAATAAAACCAGAGATTGACTTAATTGAGAGATAATACGTAGCTCTTTTATCTTTTATAAAATCATCATGTATACTCTGAAATCAACAAACTCAATCACTACGTAAACCAGCTAATGCTGATACAGTTACATATACAGCTAGTCAAGTGATATCATATCGTTTCTCTATACTAATCATATATTGACATCTGACAATTAATCAAAACAATCCTCTCTACCAATCAAATACATTCACAACGCAATATAACGCACCAGCATACAATTGAGAACTTGACCACAACATGACAATATATCCTAGACTAGTTATTCATGCAGAGATGCATGGGATGACCTCCTGGCACACTTCGAGGAGGCTGGGTAAATCTGCTTGATGAAGCCTCAATATTCCCTATCCCACGTTAAACAAAAACAAACATGATCAACAGAAATAAGGATATTAACAAACAAACAATATCCCAATCAAACATTCACCATCCAAATAAACTTTCAAACGTTTATGGGGATTGCTGAAAAGAAACGAACATATATTTTTTATCAGAGTTATTGGTATTTCTTTATATAAGTGTCCCTTCAACTGCTAAAGATTCGTTGATGGTTAATTTTGATGTATGTATATATGTATTTTCTAGAATGTATCCGAAATTAACTCTCAGAATTTTTCATTTTTAGAAATACAAAAATGCAACCTGAATCGTGCCTCCGATAAATATGATATTTATAAGAGGAAGGAGCCAAAACTCTGTTCGAATTACCCCGTCGCGAAAGCAATGATCGATGCTTTGCCTTATCTAATATTCCTGTTTGTTTTGTTTTAACGAAGTCTTGTCTATAGCGTCCATTAATGACTGCTACACCGAAGCAAGATCTGGGGTTCGTGGGGGGGGGGGGGTTGTCTCGCACAGAGTATCGTCTCTTTCCTCTTGTAAATATCATATTTATCAGAGACATATTTCAGATTGCTTTTTGTATTTTTATAATGTTATAATGTTATTTCCATATTCTTTTTCTACTTTTTGTATGATTTAGCTAACATACTTGTGAAATTCTAAACTTAAACAAATATTTATTAGATTTGCCCCCTTCTTTGATCTATTGCATCCTTGTATTAACTATACTCAACTTTGTGTTTCCATTTCAATTAAATAACAATCTAATCATTTGCTTTTTATATCTACATTTTGTTGCACAGCAATAATATCTATGCATATTCAATTCATTAGGCAACCCCCCGACCGATCCTAATTATAATATTTCCTGCCTACCATAAAATATTCATTACAAAATTTAGACAAGTACTGTTAAAGGTATAATCCTTGTTCCATATTGTCAGTTAAAAACAAATTGCCTACCTTCTAATCCTAATTTTATTTTGAGTGTTAGGGAAAAACGTCACCTTTTCTTTGGCCTTACATCCTCAATTAAAAACTGTGGTTATATCTAAAAATTCAATTTAATCACGTGACAATCATTTTAGAAAGATCAGCTCTTTCCACATTGACAATATTATATACTTCGAGTGTCCTGTGGCAAGTGTTGAGTTGATATATATAGTTTTGAGGTTATATTTCTACTTATATACAGGCTATTTATTTTTTTTTTCATATTTTTATGCTAGGTACTTAGAATGCCCTATGGATGCATTTGTGATACCTTCGAAACTGTCATTTCAATTGTATTCTATTATAATGCAACAGATAAAATGCATTAAGAATACTAAGGTGAGTGCTGAATCGAAATTTAAATAGCTCTTGCATTTCACAGTTCTTTAATCTAAACGCATTCAATGCGCTTTTCGCCTTGAATATAAAATTGTGTTTATATTTAAGGCACAATCCAATCATTTGACAATATTTTAAGAAAGGTAATTATAACTTGTTCCTCTTACACAATACTATTTTCTGTGTCTATTTATAAACATGAATTTCTGTTAAACTGTAATTTAAATCTTATCAGATTTGGATGACACATATGCACCAAAGTAATTTAATGTCGCATTAATAACACTGCGGTGAGTTACTTTTGTCGAAATGTGCATCTATTCAACCATCGTCTCTATAGGTGGTCAGAGTGATTGAAAGGTAGAATGTATTTTACACAACAGACTTTTTATTGTACGTATTATACGGAAGCATATAAGGGCCAGTAGACTTTTTTGCCCTTCATTGGGGTGTTGTCAATTCTAAATTCATTTTCCCTTCGCGTCCAATAACGACGATAGTTTTGAAGATTGGCTTAGTTGGTTTGACGTCTTTTTAAAGTCCGTCTCAGTTTGCAAGTGTAATCAGGTTATGAATTTTGAAGAAGCTATTGTTTGTTTGTCAATAACATGTGTTCCGTTTATGCTATTTCTTCTTAATCTATTGACTCGATGTTTCAAGATACATGTTGTTATTATTAAACGAAATTGCAAGCCGAAACAGGTCATCAATAAATGTAAATCTATAAGAGGAAGAAACAATACTCTGCGTAAGAAAGCCGTATTGGCTCGATATTTTAAGATACATGTAGCTAAATTGCTTTATATCGAATATCTAACGTGATGCTTCCTATTTTGACGGCGCGCAACATCTTAATCTTTGGCAAGACAATTTATAGAATTGTAAGGGTGTGGTTTTTGTCCTTAACTACCATCGTGATTTTTACAAACCCAACCTTTTTGGCTTCAAAACTTTGATTCATCGAGGCCTTATCTGTTCTAAAATCATACATTCATTTTCTCCTGAGCGTCAATTTATGACGGTTGATTCGAAACTAGACCTGGAGTTCGGAATGAGGGCGTTACACACAGCATATTGGTTCTTCCTCTTATAAATAGTATATTTATTGGTGGTATGTTTCAGTTCATAATTTTGTATTTTGATATATCTAGTAACAGTTCATTATAATCCAACTTCTGCTAACCCTTATGTACATATGTACTTTAGTTATACGTTCATGCTAATAAAATAAACTAGCATCCAATACAATAATTTTAAATATTGTTGCAGTTAAGTTCTATCTATGGTTAACAAAAGTACAGACATACTCATTTCTTGTACTTCATCATCATCTGGATGTTTACCCCCCTTGGCTTTGTAGAGTTGACTACAATAGATTGGTTCCTTCCTCTTATACATATCACATTTATCGGAGGCATGATTCAGGTTGCATTTTTTGTATTATGGAGGTCTTGTCTATTCTTAATTCGTAAATTCATTTTCTCTTGAGCGTCAATTGATAACGGTTGCTGCGGTTAGACCCTGAAATCAGGACGAGGTTCTCTTTCGCAGAGTATCGGTTTCTTCCTCTTATAGATATTATAATTATTGGTTGCATATTTTAGTTTGCAATTTTGAATATATTAACTTTTCCTTAAAAGCCACTTTTTTGTGTGGAAAGGCTATGCTTATAGCATTTCAACTATAATTGAGCCTGATTGACCTTCAGGGAATATTATTTTTACCACGTACGATTATATCAACTATTATACCTTTAAAGAAATATATCTCAGAGACACGCAATACATCTTGAAAATGATAGCAATATTAAAATTGACGATGATAATATTTTGAAAGATCAGAATAAAATCAATTTAATGAGCTAAACTCCTCACATGAAAAGTACAATTACAGATGAATCAACCAGATAAACGACACATTCAAAATTCCACAATTTAATCAAAAAATGCAATAGTGACGAATAAAACTGTAAATGTAAACATTTATTCAATATTGCGTGTCATTAAAAATCATAAACTTACCATGGGGTTGCAACCTTTAAACGGTTCATATAACTCGTATTTCTTTTTCTTTTCAGCGAGATCCAAGGCCCTTTGCTCTATGTAGGGATCATCCTCGGGTAGAGACGTGTCTAAATGTCGAATGTTATAGTGAAAATCCGGCACAAGCCATCTGAACAATGGAAACGTATATCTCCCTTTTCTTTGGTGGTCATTAACGATCACTGTATGCACAAACCAATCACTCTTGACACCAGAGTCGTCTTTCCAGATCTCCAATCTATAAACTTCAGGCAACACCTTGCATTTGACGGAAAACCGATTTTCAGACCCTTTCTCAAAGTCGTCTCGCAAGAAGTTGTCAAGTGTGATGGTCTCCGTCGATTCATTATCTTTTGAATGAAAAATAACGAAAACATTGGCATCAGTGCCCGACCCCCTGTGATCACCTACTGTGATGTGAACAGAATAGTTACTATTACCCCCTGGT
>JAUMGZ010185593.1:12989-24745 GCA_032359645.1 Pododesmus macrochisma
CCTCCGCAGCAAAATACCATCTTCTAGCCGCGCTTGTTACAGTTGAAGTGTATATACACACAGTGATCGTAGTAATATAGTAAGGTGTAGTTACACGTTAAAGTCACGAAGACTAAACTAAAATCAATATATGTGTATGTATATTTTAAAATGTTTACGTTACATTTCGCGGAGACATTTTTCCTGAAAACTGTTCTGAGCGTCTTTAGTGTTCTTAGTATTCAATTTATACATATTTTACACTTAAATCAAACTAGTTTTTAAGTGCGAGTGATAAACTTACAGTCATATATTTATTGTACATATTTAAGAAACCCATTAAATTGGCAAGTACCGATTTCTGTCAATTATGTTTCAGTGACAACCCATTCCCTACACCATAAGCTCGTAGGCATGAATCCTTGATTTGATTTCAATGTGAAAACCAATTTTGCGAATAACTTTCAGGAAAATGTGGTTTAACATGGTTATGGTTAACTCAATTAACCTGATGTTTGGTTCACCCTCCGTGATTCCGTAATGACATTTAATTTGTTCACCCTTCAGAGTTTATTAGTTTGTTCTATAGCTTTCAAGTACCTGGATTTATTTCAGGAGATTATCACAATTGTTTTCTCGTGTTGTACCTTATAGACATGGTATTCATAATAGAAGTTTATCAAGAATATATCATCAATGAGTAAAACGAGCACGCTGATCTTTTTATTCATTTTTTCATGTTAGGAAGTATAACCCACTATAGATTAAGCTAATAACATATAGTTGCACTGAATTTACGATTCTACCTTGACATTTTCAATTAAACGAAAAAATCGGTATAAATATTTTTTTGCCTTGTGTAAATTATTTCTATCGGGTATCGGCTTTAACAGAGCGCAAAAAATGCGGTTATGCTAACTGAAAAGAAGCAGTTAAATATGTATTTTATTAAGAAGAGAAACGGTCTAGTTTTTGTTTATAATCGATATATATGTTTATCGGTTATTTCTATGTTTGTTGTGATGTTGCCATGGTGAATTATAATGCTGCACATTGCCTTGCAGAATAGAACATTACGTTTCTATTCAGAGCTTGCATATGAATAAAACAACAATTACGAACAAGACTTACATGGTCGTAATTGACTCCCAGCTATATGACAAAGTTGCCAATTTTATGTGCGTAATAGTATTCTATTCCAATTGACATATCTATGTCCCAATAGATATGAGTGTTTGATGGAGAAGAGTAAACTCCGTGTAATACTATTGGGACGGGTGTTTTGTTTTTGTCTTTCTTTTATTTTCGTTTTTTCATTTTTTCCATTTTTTTCAATATATACATGCCTTATTTGTATACGTATTGCACACGTGTGCTGATGATTGTGCCGACCAAGGCAACATTTCGCTACTATCCAACAAACCTGACCCATCGGACGCTCTGTAAGCAACTGACCTGCAGTGGGGGTATGATGTATCTCTATTCTGGACATGTCGTTATCAATTAGTTGTGTATACATATAAACCCGTGTTTACATAAGGACACACTTAACCCTACTTGACATGGGTCACCTTTGCTGCTGATCACATACTACCCATTAAAGAAATATATAAGTGTCCTTTGGTTTTTTTATTTTTATTTGTATTTGCCCTCTGAAGAAAATCGCACATCCAATTTTCTCTGTAAGAAACCAATCATTCTTCATATTCATGCTCTAATTCCCTTAAATTGTAATTTATCACAAATCTAAAAAAGTTTTTCAAGCTCAGCCACCAAAGAATATGTGTGCCAAGCTCGAAGGAAGTCCATCAGGAATTAAAAGGTTATGAAAGTTGTAAAAGTTTGCTAAATAACTCTTATTTCATTTCCCACAAAAGAGAAAACAAGAATTATGTCTTTTGAAAGGTCGAAATGACTGCTCCTTTTGCACTGAATACCTTCAATCTTCAGGAATATCAATAATGACTAGTTCCTCTCGCGGGATAATTCTTTGGACGAAGACTTTAATTCATTGGCTTCAGTATAAACAGAAAATATTAAAGATTACAATGAACAATCAGTCTACAAGCTGGTGTTAAGTATGTCTATTACATACAGTGAGTTGTACGACTCTGCGAACCAATGTATTCAAAACAAGCATGGTATACACGTGGCTCTGTTTACAAAAATTAAAATTCCTGATTACTCAATGTTGTCACTGTTTACACGTTTGGAAGTTTCGATATATTTTTACTTGGCCATTTGGTTAATAAATAGGTAGCATATTGCAAACATAAAAGCCAAATGTCCAGATTTAGGTTAAAGGGTATGCTTAATAAAACATTAAGACTTATAAAACATTGAAACGTACGCCAGGGAGAAATGATCATCAACAGGTACCTGACTTCAGGATAACCATATCGCAGTGTCCTTTATAATCTTACTGATGTTATTTTGAGTTCACACTATCAACTGATAGCTGTGTTTATGACAATGATGGTCATATCTGGAACAAGATGTAGTAGAATCACAAGTATCCAGCATTAGTCTAATAACCTCTCTGCCTCATGATAGATGCATCTCTTGATACAAGAGACATTGTCTAGCTTTACTCTTACACGAGTCTGCCAAATGGGGGCACGCTGAGACATAAACCAAAGAAATAATAAATAGAAAAACCAAGACTACAGTCTAGGCCGTAAGTCCCTGGACATTAGCAAACAATAAGAAAACGTTGGACGCACACAGAAAAATGAACCAAATATACATTTATTAACTAAAAAAGGAAACATCACGAACTTCAATTAAAAAAACCAGAAAAAGGGGGGGCGGAGTTTACTCCTCTTCGCCCTATCTTTACCGCTTTGATTTGATGTTATTCATCTATGTCCAGAATATATGGGTCTGTACTGTTTGGCAGAGCTAAAACAGGTTTCTCTGTCAATTACTTTCGAAGTTGTTCGAAAGCTTCCTGATAAGTAACTTCCCAGTGGAACTATCGTTTACCAGTTAGACCATACAAAGGCTGTGGTATCTCAGCAAAATCTTTCACGAAATTGACAAGAAGCCAAAAATACTAACAAGTCACACCAAAAATACTAACAGACACCATATAGGGTAAACAGGTCCGTTCTAGAAGAGCTGCAGACTACAAGCCCAAAGTTATTAGATACTAAGTTGGAGCTGTAAATAGTTAAGAAAAGGTCAATACTGCTGATATAAGCAGCAACAGATTGCAAAACGTATCACTGCCATATTATTGTTCAATTTTACATTAAATGGAAGCACTTGTCTATAATTCTGCCAATAATAATATAGACACTATACTACAGCAGATCACGTACAACATGGGCTACCCACTACATATTTATGAAGATTAGCCATACACTGATAGGCATATCATATAATTTCTAAATGTACGGTACATATGCATGTGCTGACAAATTTCAATGTCAGTCAAATTTTCATATCTATTCAATATTTTATTTTCGAAGTTGTTGTTGAATTATTTCAGGTAAAACAAAGTTCCAGGTAACCATTATGATGACAACTGGTGATTTTGAGATATGTGAAAGTGGATCATTAACCATGACTGGTCGTATCACTGTCCCTAAAGAGGAGGAGAAAATTGATCAAATATCTTGTCAAACTGAGCTGAGAGAGTACACATTAACAGCCGAAGATGTGTATAAAGTAATGAGAATGAAGGGCTTTGCCTATGGACCAGACTTCAGGGGAATCCACAAGGCAACTATAGATGGTAAGGTGTAAGGTACATTCATTGAGATAATAAGTGTACAGGTTGTCCATTTATTGCCAGTAACATTGAATAATGACTGATTGATATTATCATCTATTTAAATGATATTATTAGGGCCCCGCATCGAAATATTACGCTTACGAATTAGTACTTCACCGGTATTTAATAAACTTAGTTCAAATGATCAGTATCTTGTGTGGTTGTGCACTTGTGATTTATTGTTATTTTAACACTTTTGAGGGAGCTATTGGCCTGTAATTATGTACTAAGTACTAAAGTACTACATCTCCAATTCTTTACACATTTTTTTATGAAACTTGTAACACATGATCAATACATTGAGAAGATGTGGGCTTGCAATTCATTTTTTATTTCGACACTTGTTTTTAGTTGATTCAAACATTTGATGAAATTTAGTAAAACATTTAAAACCCTTGGCCATATTTGCGGGGCCCTGTTCGACATGCAGTGTTCTAGTTATTAATGTCATTGATGTAAGTATATTTGTAATTGACAGTTTCTTTAATTTAAATGAAAAAATTATATATGTTATTTATATTAATATGTATGTGTATATGTCTCTTCACGTGTCCATATCTAAAGTACAGTTGGCAAAACCGTTGTTAATATGTTAATCAAAGGTCGAAGCATTATACGTAGGTCAATCTGGTCTTAAAATACTGATTGCAAGTTGCTAAGGACATACACTTTTGTTTCTCATTGTGTTTCTGTTTTAAAGTTAGAGACGGTGAATTTGTATGGATGTATTTCGGACAAGTAATTGGGTATATTACCAGTACTTCTATTTTTTTCTTCTTCTATTTATAGGTACAATATATTTAGTGAGTTGTTTACATGAATTTACACTGTATTTCTCTGCTACAGGTACGGATGGTGATTTGTTATGGACAGGTAACTGGGTGTGTTTCCTCGACAGCATGCTGCAGATGTCACTACTGACTTTCTCTGATAACACACTTCGTCTACCTACCAGGATCAGGTCTCTCCATATAGATCCGGTAAAACACGCAAATACCATCTATCAAACAGGCGACAACATCTCAGGTAAGAGGAAAACATTAAAAACTGAAAAGAAAACTATACAAAAGCTAGAAGTCTGAAATGTGAAGAATTGTTTTACCAGAAAGGGAAAATTGGCAAACAAAACAATAGCCTCGTCAAAAAACAATGTGTACGATCAGGTGAAGAGTCGGTTTTAAATCAGTTGTAAATTTTTGGAGTAGATAAACAATTATATCTTTATTTTTTCTCAGATTATCAACATGCGGCTATTCTTTTTAAAATGTTGCCTTTGTACTGAATGTTTTGCGTTTTTGTGATAGTAGTAAACGTGAACATAGAGACTGATTCAACTGGGCTAATTCAACCAGATGGACGTTAAGGCCCAATGGGCCTCTTTTTAAAACATGACACAATATTTTCCGTTGACATTGTAGGTGAGTATTCAGTCTGCCGGTCATACAAAACCGTTTGTATCTACGATAATTCTGAGGTATTAAATAATATGAAATACAATAAATGAAAATAATACACCTGACAGCTATTTTGATAGACTAATGAAATATCTCCACTTTGATACACACAATTGATCGTACGAACTCAATGTATCCAACTGATCGTACAAGTTGCTTACACACAGTAACATGTCACACATACAAATATGTTATACTCAGTAAAAATGTCTTCATCAATCAAAAGAATGAGCGACAAACCAACAACAACTTCATCCAACAATTTCAGCACCAACATAAAAGGAATAAATTGACTTCACAACACACCCGAAGACTAGTTATTCATGCAGACCAACTTTTGACGGTCATCAGCATGAAACCGGGTGATGTGGTTTAACCTGTTAATGTGGCCTCAACTTTCAAATTTTTCGTACGAGACATAAACTCTTGAAATATAGACATACATTTAAAAACTGAATAAAAACACTGGCTATCATATAAACGGCCATAACAATTGTCAAAACAACCTAAACGAGTAACATACATTCATATTTACAAAAGGCAATTGAAAGCACGAACATGACACTTAGCCAGGCAGCATAAATTCGAAAACAGTTGCATATATAACAAGAAGAAATAGGATCAACAGAACAAACGCTATTGACCAACAGACAATAACTTCTCCAAAAAGTCACCACAAGAACTAACAATCCAAATGTTTTGTTTGGGCATTACAATTTATGTCAAACCAACAAAATGGGTGAGCCGAATATATTACCACACAATAGCCTCATAACAATTGTCATGTTTCCTTACAACTTGCTATGGCTTTATTCATTCAAGTTTATTAAACATGTTTATATTGTTACACTTGCATAACCAAATTATATAATTAGATAATTATATTTCACTTTGTTTAAGACCTTTTGTCTGCGAGGGTTTAGTTGGAAGATTTAAATCCCGTATACTGATATAACCACATACTTTATTCTAGTACATGAACATCCTAAGTCATGCCTGTGAGGCATATTGCTTCAAAAGTTCTTGTAATGTCAATGTTTTTATTGTGGTTTGATGTGTTCTTGCATTTCCTTTGGTTTCTAGTCCCTCTGATACAAATGTTATCTTTTCCAAGTTAAAACTTTTTTTTTTAAACTTTATTGTCTTAAATCATTTCGTCATATGTCATTATCATGTTTCATATATTTTGTAAATTTTCTTTTTATATATAAACCAGTATGCAGAGTTGTAGGAGAGAAGTACACTGGCATATATACAACAGGCGGTGTACAATTTCAGGGAATTCATGCTACAATAGCTCCACGTCGGATTCAGCAGAAAAATCGCCCGACCCTTGAAGAGATCCACTTTGTGCCGTACATTGTCTCCACTGACAACATGCTCTCTAAAAAATGTTCTGATAATGTTAAAGCATGCAATACCTTTGCACAACAGGTACTTTCACGGATGAGAAGTCCAGGTCAAGACACATTCAACAAATTCGTCGAGGATGATCATCCACTTGTTTCTATTCAATCTGATTCAAATGAGGACAGTTGTCTCCATTTTACAGAAGACGACGCGTTGCTATCAGTTTTACGTGACATTTGGTCCTCACCGCATGACACTGATGCCGGGACAAGATACCTGCAGAGAAATTCAATTTTTTCTCACTTATCTAGTGTGGCAGTGCTGAAACCTTGCGTTGATCTTGTTTTAGAGAATGTCCTGTCACAACAAATGAAGATAGTAGAGATGGGTGCTTCTCGAAGTGGTTTATACTCATATTACATGCCGATTCTTCTGCCTCGTATTGTTCATGTGGATCTGATTGCCTGTGACAAGAACGTAGATGAAGCATGTGTGTCTGACATCAACTCGCATTACATTGGGTCAAGTGTACAATGGTCAGGGGAGACAGAGCCTCCATGTCACATAAAATCATGCCATCTTGTTGTAACTAAGCACTTCCTTCAACACCAAGACGATGTGGACGGCACACTACATAACTTGAATGAGATGCTACAAGAACAAGGTTTTATGTTAGTAGAGGAAGTGACTAAGAACTTCCCATTGGCTTTATCACTTCATTATCTTGGAGGTAAACATAAGTCACATACTACCAGCTCTCCTTGTTACTACGATGAAAAGACATGGGAAGGAAAGTTTTCAGCTGCAGGATTTGAAGTCATTTTAAAGCGGTGTGACCAAGTTCTTTCCACATTGTACCTACTAAGAAAGAGAAATATGCATTTGAACATTCATTCTCAGACAACTCTGTTCATTGATGCTACAGACTGCAATTGGGTAGAGGATTTAAAGGCCAAGATGAGAGAAGGTCAGAATAAACAAATGGGGGACAATGTGTGGCTGGTTGCTAGTAAGACAAGTTACAGTGGAATTGTTGGCCTCGTCAACTGTCTTCGAAAAGAATCAAGCGGTGAAAAAATCAGGTGACATGGTTCATTGCAATGTTGATATATATTTTTTTTTGCAATATGTTGGCTTAAAGTCCTTTCAATCAATATTTCACTGATATCGAGACCAAGAGCAGCCTGACAGGAGAAGGAGCGATGGCTAGAATAGGGAATGAAGCATAAGGGCTAGTTCAGAAAGAAGGATGTAACAGCGTTTTAGCCTACTCTTCAATTGAACTTTACAAAGGGATCTCTCTCATGTCAGGGAATTAGACACCCTTTACACGGGACCGCCATCTTAGCGTCTCCTCTGAGAGAGGTGCTGATTTTTGTCATCTAACCTTCAACCTGTTTGTATTTGGTGACCTTCCATGCATACTACCTCCCACTAGCCTAACTTTACATATCTTCAATGCACTCAAATATCCCTACCACCAAGCCCGAGAAGACTAGAACTAACGATATATAGCACGAAAACTATTAATGTATGTAGGCTTACTCCATTATCCATTAATACTGTGCAAACTCTCGGAAATTGATTAGCTTATTTTTAAAAACAATTTAACTGCTAATTTTATAAATGTTAATTTGCAAATGGGCGGAAATAAATTTGCATATGCACACACTATCTTTCATCAATGATTGTTATATCTATATTGGGCTTGTAATTATATACATCTTTAGTTAAAATGGAATCATTAAAAGAGGATATTATTAAGATACAACAAAAGGCATCTTGCGTTGGTGAACATGCATCAGAATGAACAATAGTGTATTTATAAGTTTTGAAAGTGCCGTACAAAATAAACTATCATATCGACATTTGTTCTGCAACAAATGCTCCTATTCGCAGGGTATTCAGTGTTAAGTGTTTTTTTCTGATTCTGCAATAGACAACATAATATGTATATATATATTTCTTTATATAATATCAATGGTCTAAGAAAAAAGAAGTATAGGAGTGTGGCTATCTTTTTGTAATTTCAGATGCATTTTTAATGCTGCCAGTATGGAGGAATCCTCCTCCGTTAATAGTATGTTTGTTACACCAATGTTAGAATGTAAAGAGTTCGAGGCATTACTGAGGAAGGATCTCGTCATGAATGTGTATAAGTGTCACAGTTGGGGGTCTTATAGACATCTTCCTATGAATACAGGTTTGTTATCAACAGTTGTTTCATGTGGGTTATATGGACTTTAAGTCCATCTGGACCGAAGGTCCAAGGTGGACTTTTCTCATACAAATCCCGTCCGTCGTCCGTCGTCGTTAACTTTTAACATTTTCGTTTTCTTCTCCTGAACCACTGGACCATTTTTATCCAAACTTGGTAGGAAGTATTCCTTAGGGACGGGTATTCTGGTTTGTTCAAATGAAAGGGCAGGGCCCCCCGGGGGCATCATTACGGGGCAAAAAGGGGGGAATATTGACAAAACTTCTAAAAACTTATTCTAATAAACCTGAAAGCTTAGAGCTTAATGTTTTGATATGTAGTAACTTTAGGGCATTGTCAATCAAGTTTGTTCAAGGTGTGACTCTGGGGTCAAACATATTTTAACACGTTTTAGGGTCAAAGTTCAACACTATAGCACATATGTTAAATTTTCATATTTTCGATTTCTAGTCCAAAATTACTAGACCAATTTCATCCAAACTTGGTAGGTAGTATCCCTAGTGGCAGGGGATTCAAAATTTTAACAATAAAAGGGCTAAGTTTACGGGGGTGGCACTTTTTGGTCCAAAAGTGGGAACATTTGAAAGAATTTCAAAAAATCTTATTCTAATAAACTAGAACTTAATGTTTTGATATGTTGTAACTTTAGGGCAAATAGAACAAAGTTTGTTCAAGGCATGACCCTGTGGTCAAAAATAGGTTACGCGTTTTGGGGTCAAAGTGCAACACTCTATATTTATATATAGCAAACATGTTAACTTAAAATAATGTTGACTCCTTGTCCAAAATAACTCTACCAACTTTATCCAAACTTGGTAGGAAGTATCCCTATGGAAAGAGTACTCAGATTTGTTGAAATGAAGGGGCTGGGCTCCTAGGGCTGCCACTTTTAGATCCAAAGGGGGAACATTTGAAAGAATTTCAAAACTGTTCTTCTAATAAACTAGAAGATCCACAGCTTAATGTTTTGGTATGTAGTAACTTTAGGGCATAGAGAACACAGTTTGTTCAAGGCGTGACCCTTGGGTCAAAAAAAGGTTACGCGTTTTGAGGTCAAAGTGCAACACTATATATATATTGCAAACATGTTAACTTATAACAATGTTGACTTCTTGTCCAAAATAACTCTACAAACTTTATCCAAACCTGGTAGGAGGTATCCCTATGGAAAGTGGACTCAGATTTGTTAAAATGTAGGGGCTGGTCCCCTAGGGGCGCCACTTTGAGGTCCGAAAGGGGGAACGTTTGATAAAATGTCAAAACTTTTCTTCTAATAAACTGGAAGGTCTAGAGCTTAATGGTTTGTAATGTAGTAACTTTGGGGCATGAAGAACCAAGTTGTTTCAAAATGTGTACCTTGGGTAAAACTTATTTTATGCATTTTGGAGTCAGAGTTCAACACTATAGCAAATATGATAACTTCCCCATTTTTGACTTCTTGTCCAATATTAATGGACCAATTTAATCCAAATTTGAAAGAAGTTATCCCTAGGTAATGGGGGTTCACAGTTGTTCAATTAAAGGAGCTCAGCACCCAGGGGGCCACTTTAGTGGCCGTGATGGGTAAAATTTGACAAAATATCAAAAATCTTCTTCTAATAAACTGAATCTAGAACCTAATGCTATGATTTGTAGTAACATTAGGAACGGAGATTCAAATTTCTTCATGGCGTGTCCCTGGGGTAAAAAAAGGTTACACCTTTTGAGTTCAAAGTTCATCACAATATATATAGCAAATATGATACTTGTCCAACACTACTTGACCAATTTCATAGAAACGTTGAAGATGTCATCCTTAGGGGAAGGGAATTTAGAATTCTTAAAAATGATAGGGCTAAGTACCCAGGGAGGGTCACTTGGAGGCCCAAATTTAGAAAGTTTGATACAATTTTAAAACTCTTTTATAACCTAGAAGGACTAGTGCATAGTGCTTTGGTTTGTAGTAAATGTAGGGCTTCGAGAACCAACTTTGTTCAACGCGTAAAACATGCCAATCAAGAAGGACGATGAGGCACCATGGGCCTCTTGTTACTCCATCTAGGCTGCAGGTCCAAGGTAGACTTTTCTATTACAAAAACCCGTTCCTCGTCCGTCGTAAACTTTTCACATTTTCGACTTCTTCTCCTAAACCACAGGACCCATTTCATCCAATCTCGGTATGAAGTATCCCTAGGGAAAGGGGATTCAAATAAAGGGGCTTGGGCCCCCAGGGGGTACCACTAGGGGGCCAAAAGGGGGAAATTTATCAAACTTCAAAAATGTTCTTCTTATAAACTAGAAGGCCTAGCGCTCAATGTTTAGGTATGTAGTAACTTTAGAGCATGGAGAACCAAGTTTGTTCAAGGCGTGACTCTTAGGTCAAAAATAGGTTACACGTTAAGGGGTCAAAGTTCAACACTATAACAAATATATTTACTATTCATTTTTTTGACTTCTTGTCCAAAATTGCTGGACTAATTTCTTGCAAACTTGGTAGAAATCATCCCTGGGGGAAGATAATTCAGATGTGTTCATATGAAGGAGCGCGGTCCCAATGGGGCCGAAAGTGGGAAAATTTGACAAAACTTCAAAAGTCATCTTCTAATAAACTAGAAGGCAAAGAGCTTAATTTGTTGGCATGTAGTTACTTTTAGTAATGAAATACCAACTTTGTTCAAGGTTTCACCCTTGGGTCAAAAAAATGGTTACGCGTTTTAGGGTCAAAGTTCAACCCTAAAGCAAATAGTTACACAGAGTTTTCGCTTTTTCCTCTTATACATATCATATTTATCGGAGGCATGAATCAGGTTGCATTTTTGTATTCTTATCACTTGGGTGGTTGCCTCTGTAGGTTGCCTAGCCCCGACGGTAGCCATAACCCATTAGCATTTGCTTCCGAACACATGCTATACTGATTTTTGTTCCCCTCGAGGGGCCATGTGCTGTGTGTGAGGTACGCCGTCATTTATTCCCGATTCATAACGTTGTGCCAGTTATT
>JAUMGZ010185594.1:0-13632 GCA_032359645.1 Pododesmus macrochisma
TTGTTCGTGCCTGGAACGAGATAACTATTTGTCTCGTATTCATACGCAGACGTCGTCCGCCACGGGTGATTCAAAATATCAACAAGCGATATTTTTACTGACAGAAAATCGTAGGAGAAAACGGCACCATAACTCATTAGGATGGGATATGGGGTTTTAATCTCACTCTCGTTAGAAAATTAACTAACTCTAGTGAGATAAAACCAGATATCCCATCCTAACTCGTTGCAGAACCTATATATATGTCATATATTAAATATTGCTATTAATATGAAGTATTTTGGGACAGTAGAGTACATTTCTGATATTAATTATATAAAAACAAACATGTTTTATGTAGAAATAGAAAAAAATAATTTAGTCCTAGATCCATTTCACCACTTAAACTAAACCAAGAAATTAGACTGTTGACTTATAAAATTGAAACAAATGATTTTTTAGGTGGTTGGTGTTAATATAGGTGTCCCAGAGAGACAGTCACAGCTGCTGCTATTACAGGATTCTCTCTATAAAATGAATGACCACAAGGTAAGATCATGTATACACATATTAAACCAGATCTTGCTGATTTCAATTGTTAAATAAATACATATATAGAGAATCTGAAATGAGTTTCCATTTCATATGAAATTTTTGAAATGTGTCATGAATTTTCATTTTAGTGAGCCTTTGAATGGAAAAGACTTTCAGATTCTTTTTATCATACGACTCAAACAATAAGTGTTCTTTGTGATTTTATCATAAAAATGTTTTAAAATGTGTAAAAATGAGTACTGAAATGCCTTCACTGTAACAATAAAATATGATGTCATACCATTGTTACGCCACGTCATAATGAAGTGTTGTTAACCGTGTTACATAATAAACATTTATGTGATGGTGTTATGCCACTCAATAACATAGATGTCATATGATAAATATTGGTAATAAATTTTGTATGAAACATGTTACTAGTATTGATAACTTTAGGCTTGGGACTATATTTTAAATGAATACAGGTAAAATAGTAATGAGATTCCATAGTTTAAGCCATTATAATACAAGATTAATTGAAATATTTGAATTAACTATCACAGTAATAAATGTTCCTATATCAGTAGAAAGGTCATCAAATATGATATATTCTTTGAATAAATCCTATAGTGAAATAGTATGCAGAAGAATGAATCAGTTTGAAAACTTTTTGAACCATTTTGGTGAAATATGAGTCCAGAATATTTGTAAACCAAATATTCAAATAGTACCTATGAAGAGGTTTTGAATATAGTTTTCACAGCCTCTTACACAGACAATTAGAGAATTGGTTTTTGGTCTCTTACATATTGCATTTTTTGGTGGTCTGTTTCAATTCACGATTTTGTTTTTATTCACCTTTGATCACAAAAATAACTTGATTTATGTGCCTTTCTGTTTTTACTTAACATGAATTATGTACCCATCTGGTTACAGAGAGGACTTATATGGGGAGAGGTTGCTTTGAATGAAGCTGTTCGGTGTTACAAGAAGTCACATTCATCCGAGTCTAGGGCAGAGTGGTGTAGTACATTAGCACAGATCTGTGACAATATTTTACGGTAAAAATTATACTACAGAAAACCTTAAATACATGTATTGTTTCTCTTTTGTTAATATTAAAAAGTACGTATTTGTGACTGACACTGATTAGCAAATAAATTGCAGAATGAAATTCTAAGTCTTAATGAATTGGTTACTTATGAATTACGAGTTATTAAACACTAAATATGTTTTAAAATAGACTAAACAATAATTGGAAATAAATTTAAAGCAAACTTTTAGTGCTAAGGAATATATAGAACAGTGTACGTCATAACTTTTGTGATCATTGTTTTTAATCAGTAACAGTGTAAATGCTGTAAAATATTGTACTGTACAGTATATTTATAGTTTATGTTGAATTCTGCACATCCTACACATTTGAACTGGAATCAAAGTAACTAGAAAAGGAAACAAGGGAATCAACACAAGTAATAGCTTTCCAAGATGTAAAAAATCAGTGTTTTTAAATATTAACTATAAATTTTAATTTGCAAAGAATATATCCCACAGATGTTTTTTCCTGTTTTTAACCATTTAACCATTGTTATAACGTGAAATCTAATGATTAATCAGTTTGTATTGGTTTGTATTTTACAGTGTGTTGGATATCGATTCTAATGTATTTAAAGATGTTCCATTGGTCAATAGAATCAGACTGTCTCGTAACCTTGTACGTATAATAGATACAACTATGTCAGTACCAGAGCATATTACAGATAAAATGCCAATAGGAACAGTCTTACCATGGATACTTATGTATAAACTCATCAAATTGTGAGTATATTTAAAATCTCTTCTATGAAAGTTCTGTTTATTCTAGTGACATGTGTATATGTCTTATTCTAGTTGGGTTAGTGATATTATTAAATTGTCAATTAAATCGTGGATAAGTAGAAAAAAGCTTAGATTTGGTATGTATTAATATTTTGTTAATCAACCATAGATCTTAAGACTGGGTAAAAATGCGGCACAGATTTGGGACTGAGCTTAAGTCTGCCACATAATTGGGACTGTATTAAAATCCACCATCGTTTATGCAGAAAATTGAAGTCGGATATCAATCTTGAAGTTGCACACTGCAGTAGTCATCAATCAAACATCATCAATATCCTTTTTCACAGGAAAATCTATCCAAACTCAAAAAGTTAATGTAATATTTAGCTGAATATTATAAAATTTTAAAATTCCATATTATAAATAGCAAATTTGCCAAAATTGATATTACAATAATCAATTAAATATGAATTGATTTATATGCAAATGGTTCGGTGCATGAGAAAAATATTACATTATCAGATATTACATTAAGTGGTCTCCACTGTACTGCATGTAAGTTAGTTAAATTGTGGTCTATGAATTATATCTATACCAGTTAAGTAAATGCTCCATTTTTATAAACAGTGAAGAAGATAAGCTGAGATCCATGCAGGTGTCAGAAGACAAGACACTAGCTGATGCAATGCCCTCATATCTCATGTTACTGAACATTGCTCATGAATACCTTGGCAGGTTAGTGTTCAATCTAACAAGCATAAGTTTTATCTTTTATAAAAAAATATTATTATGGGAGTGGAAAGACTGAGATTTCATTTGTTAGATTTTAGTCAATATGGATCGAAGGTCTGAGGTGCACTTATGTCATAAAAATGTACCGGTAAACTAATTTGTTTAAATTAAAAACCATAAAATTTTGCACTTGCAAATATAAGTGATTAGTTCTTCAGTTCTTTGGGAGATGTTGATAGAACAATAAAACAAATGGAAGTGGAGGGATGAGTGAAGTAAATAGGGCATTCAGCCAGTAATATTTAATTTACCATGTTTTATTTCTTTTTTAAAATCTACTTCTTCATTAACTTAGAATTTCTGCATGAAAACATTCTATACTTGTATCATAATTGTTTCATTGTCTCCTTAACTTTGATATTTTATTTTAAACACACTTAAACAGACACACATGGTGCACTAAGTCAGATGGAGCGTTGTTGATCTTCTACATGAAAGTGCTTCGAGAGTTTATGTTGAAGTCGACACCATACCACAGAGATCTGGAGCAATCATATGAACAGTGCATCTACTGCATGTATGGCCATCCGAACAAGAAAGGCCGATCTCGCCACTTACTGGACCATAATGCATCACAAGAGAATCTCACATGGCAGATATCTGACGAGTTATTTGAATATTACAAGCCGAAGAGTGTACCTGAGTTTGACAGCTTTAAACAGGATACTATCTCTGGAGATGTAAGGCTATTGTATATTTAAATTATTGTATATGTTGAAAGACATGACATATTAATTCACAGGATAAACCTAAATGTAATGCTTATATTCGAGACCAAAATAGATGGACAACATCCTGTCAGATTGAAGATATCATTTCTCAAATATCACCTCTAAACACAATAGCAAGAATTGTTTTAGTAATAAAGTTTAAATTAAGTGTTCTAATTCCAAGGTAGTTAATATTTAAGGCCGTCCCAATATGTTCTACAGTTACTGTTCTATTTATTTCATTAATGGTATACAGGTAGGTATTCATAATTTAGAAAAAAGATATTACAATTCTGTATATAACATTATACCACATATATAACATTATACCACATATATATTCTAGGTGGAATTTCTATTAAGAAGAATAGTACAGATGGTTCCAGACAATGAAAAGCCAGGTATGTAAATCAGGGATTTTTCTAGGCTTTTGGGGAATCGGCCTTGGGCATCAAATTGAGAACTTTTAATCACAATAATTGAGATTTTGGGAAAATTCAACAAGTCAACAAAGATATTTGTTATATTTATGAATAAAAATTTCAAAGTGGCAATTTTCTTGTTTTGGCCCATTTGAACATTGCTCAGTCCTGCTGCCTACTGGGATCATCCAAGACCATGGACATTGTTTTATTATAAATGCGGTGCGTTCAATTAATAGAATATTTACATTTAGCAAAACACAATAATTTAAAAAAAATAATAATAATAATAATAAAAAAATGAAATTGGGAATTTTCTGACATAAATAAACGGCCCTAAAACACCCCACGAAAAATCCCTGTAAATGATCATTGTATTTCTAATCATTCTCTTTGTCTTTAAAAAACAAGAAAGACAGACTATGTGTTAATCATATGAAAAGTAATAAAAATAATTCCACTGCTACTAGTTATAATAGAGAAAAGTTTTCACCAATGATTTATTAATGTATCCTTTTTACAGTTCATTTGATGGAAGATGTGCAGAACTATATCTATGGCAACACCAACGAGGCTCCAAGCACTAAAACCGACAAGCTATCGTGAGTTACTATCATGATAATGTAATAAAAAGATGTTAAAACATGGTAACATTAATCCTAGCATTCTATTCATTAATTAACGGTCACACGTTATTCCTAAATAATTCATTTTGCACAGTTGTGCATACAAATAATCATATTGGACAGTTTATTTTCATCACAGAATTTCAATGACATCACAATTTTAAATGCACCAAAGAAGTGCAAGCAAGGTCTTTCTAACCAGTTTCTTGGCAAATGACATCAGATATCAATTTGATGATTTAGAAATTATTTAATTTAGTTATACAAATGTGTTGGGTTTAGTATGTAATAAAAAAAATTGATGCACCAATACCAGTGCCAAATGAAGATTTATAGAATATAGAAAACCAATGTTGCATGCAGCCTTCAGCCTTGTAATCAATACAGCATACTTACAATCATAACCTAAATTCCTTTCTATTTTTACCTTCACAGGGTCATTTCAAAGGAGATATACTACTTGTTAGCTGACTATTACTTTAAGAACAAAGAACAAGCGTGAGTCACTTACTATGATTTCAGTTTCCCCACAGTTGTCTTTCAATTTTTAAGCAGCAGCATCTTGCCTGTTATGGTGTTATAGTGTTATTCAAGAGCTTTATTTTTCTTTTCTTTGTTTCCAATATGAGGACTTTGTCAATAGAGGATTGTTGTTTTGTTACCAAAGCTTCTAAGCAGTGATGTACATTGTCTTAACTTTGATCTGCATTTTGTAAGTTCACATGTATTCATCAGGAAACTAGAGTCAGATATGATTAGTCCATTTCTGATTTTTTCTGGACTAGTGTGACTTGTACTTCATTATTTTGTTTATGCATTGAAATTGAAATCATGGAGAGTGGCATGTGTGTAGCAGAAAATGCTCACTCTTCATTTTGCTTCAAGTTTAAAAAATTCCTTGTAGTGATATAATAAAAAAAATGTACCTGTCTTTTAAAGAAATGTTAATTAGTTGTCAGAAAATCACTGTTATCAACTTATTACAATTTTCATTTTACTATACAAAAGCTATAACTATTTCTGCATCTAAAGTTTTCAGTTCGTAATCTGTTTTATCATTGTTTACAGAAAGGCTATAAAGTTTTACATGAATGATATCTGTATGAACCCTAAGAGGCTGGATTCATGGGCTGGTATGGCTTTGGCACGGATGAGTCAGCTGGAACAGAAGCTTAACTCTGTATGTATCTGTTGTCATTGTTTATTGTTAAATAAGAACTAAGTCATGCATTGCATTATAATTAGGGCACCCACAAAATAGTTTTCAGATGTTTTTAGGAAGTATTTTCATTAAATGTGGCTCAGTAGAAAGGCATTTATTTTATGCAAATTTTAAAAATTCACTTTTACAAAACAAATAACCAATTTATTGCATACATTAAGCAGGGTTCTTGTTTTGCACATTTATTCCTACTAAACACAAACAAAAATTTCCCAATGATATTTGTTCAAGATTGGCAGATAATGTCTGTTATGCTTATTAACAATATAGGGAAACTTGATTTTTCTGTTAGTAAGTCATAGAACAGCCTTGAAACACCGGAACCACTTTATAAAAAGAAACTTTATGCTTGCTGTTTTGTAACAGATATCACCATGTCATTACAGTCAAACCTGCTCTAGCGACCACCTCTATAAAGAGACCAGCTGTACATAAAGACCACTTAAATCGGGTCTCTTGAAGTCTTATTACACTTATTTTTACCTGTATATAATGACAACCTCCACATAAAGACACTTTTTTCTGGTCTCTTGGGTGGTCTTTATAGACAGGTTTGACTGTATATGTTTGTGCTGAGTAATTAGCAATACAGATTAACATGTGCATGTATACCTGTTTGACGTACCTGATAGATTGTTGTTGTTATCTTTTACTTTTCACAGGTAGATGATGAGGTAATGGTTGAAAAGTTTTTGTCATTAAGATTAAGAGGATTTTAACGTTATCCTCATTCAGTTGGTTGCTGCTTATAATTTTATGTTTATTATGAAGAGTTTTTACAATGAACTTGAAAAGCTGATGTGACTTTTTTCTGTGCTTTAAGTAATGGTTCAAAAGTACATTTATAGAACAAGGAAAGTAAAAAGTTTTTCTGTTTAGTTGAAACCAGGGTCAATTATGTGAAACACTAAATCACTATGATAATATTTCAATTTGTCCACTCTTCAAAAAACACAAGACCAGTTTCAGCCAAACTTAAAAGGAGATGTTCTTCAGGGAAGCCGATACAGATTTGTTTAAAATTTGGAACTTGGACCCCAGGGGACACTACTAGGGATCAAATCAGAGAAATTTGATTTTTTTTTTTAAAAATCTAATAAACTAGTAAAATAAAATTATAGTGTTTTTTTTAGTAAAAAAGACCTTAAGGGGTCTCTCTTTTCATTGTTGATGTATCTAGGTGAATACTAAGGCTCACAGACCTTGAATTTTGAAGTTCGATTTGTTATAGTTGTTGTATTAAGTTTGTTTGAATTTTGTGTGCAATATCAGTTGAACATAGTTATGCTTTAGTATTAACATATTATGTGCTTCGAACTAAAGCTACGAGAAAAAAGGAAATTGCAAATGTCCTTTATGATATTCATTTTGATAAGAAAACTTCAATATTCAAAATATTTATTGAACAATCTTATTCAAATGACATATCATATGATAAAAGACCTGTTTTACTTTTTAATATAAAGTAGTTATAAACATGCATAAAGATAAAGTACAGTTTAATTAAATAAGGACAATTTCAGCTCATTTTACTATTTATAAACAGTGTGTACTATATTTGAAACTTATCTTTTCTTAAATAAATCTTTGAAGTGCTATCTCATTGATTTGTATAAATTGATTATTTCTGTAGATGGAGTTGAAAATGGATGTTCCAGTGTATAAGAAATCAATAGCTGCATTGAGGTGTTTCCGACGGGCCGTGGCTATAGAAGACTCTAATGGTAAACTGTGGATAGAGTATGGTTCTCTGGCATACCAGCTTCATTCACATTCCTCAAGACAGCTTAAATGGGTAAGTGTTATTTTACAGAGGGAGATTACGAAAAACAATGATGATTGATTAAACAGAACAGAAATTAAACGGTCGTACATTCAAGGAACTTTTAAAATGGCATATGTAAGACAGATTGCAATAATGTTTTATTGTCTGTTTTTTGTATTGTTGTTTATTGTTCATTTGGCATGTCCACCTGTGTGTGTATAGGTCATAGTTCAAGGTTCTGAGCCTGAAAAAAAATTGAAAAATAAAAATGTTTCTGCGTAAAATTGTGTGTCTTAAAAATCATCCATTTCTTAGACCAACAAATTTTGAAAACTAAATAATTCAAAAAGATTCTCCTGAGGTTTAACAAGAGTGAATGGAAACAAACCTTTGGTATTCATTTGCAAAGGTTTGTGTGTTTGTTATTTCAGCAAAAGATGTTCCCACTGAACGAAGAGCTGCGTGTTATTGCTACAGACAGTCGACAAGAGATGTTACAGATAGCTTACAATTGTTATAAGAAGGCCAGTGAGTGTGAATCGGATGAGAATGAGGAAGAGTGGCTTTATCATTACATGATGGCTAAATCTCTCGAGAAACTAAAGAAACCTCCACAGGATTATCTAGATCTCTATAAGCAGGTGAGGCTTCATATAATTTTCGTATGTTTACAATCACCTTCCAGAGTTAAGACATCCATTCGGAAGTTCTATATTGAATAAGTTTGATATTACAAGAATGGATCACTTGCCTTAGAAAGATTGATTACATTATATTATTCCTTTTCTATATTTAATATATCTAAGTGAGGTCATGCAATATCTCGATAACAGTTTTAATTTTATTATCATATGGATTAATTTGATTTTGATCTAAGTTGTGCTTTGGTTAGGAAGACAATTTATAACATGCAAAGGCAAAACACATGGAAAATACTGTAGATTATTTTCAGTGAAGTATTTCCTTCAATGCAGTCTCAAAAATTTATATTGGTATTATATTTACAGAACTTTTAGATTTTGTGCAAACCATTTTAAAACTTAAGCATCACTTCATGCATAATGAGATTATTTGTTCATACATAAAAATATTATTCATGAACTGATAAAACTTGCTTGCTGTAACTTTATGTTTATGATTATATAATAACTTTTAAAGAGTACCATGCTTTGAGTCTAAAACCTGTACTGTTTGATGTAATTACAGGCATCCGATAACTTGTACTTAGATGGAGCTATGTACCCAAAGAAAATAACTTATGCTTACACCACACCTCACCTTGCAGTAGAATCATTAGAGGTAGGTCATAAACTTGTTTATATATTCAGTTTGAATATCAATGATAAAAATTTGGTTTTGTAAAAATTTCTTATGGCGGATGAATGCATGTGCACTTCAAATTGTTCTGATGTGTTTTGAAATGGTAAAATTAAAAGAAATTTTCTAAGGCACTAACAATAAAGTTGAAATTGTGAATTTTCTTTATAAAGTGAGTGAGGTGCAAATCAATTGGAAATTAACTTACATGTGAAAGTAGGTAGATGTCATCTATTTTTGTCAAGAATATTTTAAAAATCACCAATGAAGTGAGTTTGTTTTCCGTGTTCTTTTCAGAAAATTTCATTCTTTCAAGCGGCCATAAAATATTTTAAGGTGTGGGCAAACACTTAGGTTAGTCAGACAGAACGAAGCAGAAACATATTTTTGTGGCCTTAATAAAGTTTTTATGTACTATTACAGATGTTTTACCGTCTACATGTATCAATACTGAAGCTGCTGATGAAGATGAATCCTTTGAAGCAGTCTGAGTTAGATTTACTGGAGAAGTACATCAAAGAGGCTGCAGACTCTCCATTTTGTAGATGTGCAGAAAAAAGAGCTGAAAAACGGTCAGTGTTATAAGCTTTGAACAAGATGTATCATTTCTTGTTTGTCAAAACGGTTTACATATATTTGACTGGTAAACACATGTAATGATTACAAATTGGTATGGTTTCCTAATTAATTGTATTGCTTAATGTCACTAATTAAAACTTGGCACCTTCAGAATAACATCTAAAGGACTTGCACATTTAAAGACTTTTTTGAAAAATAATTTGTAAGATATAATTTTCCTGTTGTTCTGAGATTCTTTTAGTTACTATGATTAAAAATTATATGATAATCATTATATATAAACTAAGATGTTTCCAATTTACTTATACTTTAGAGCTCTATCTGAGGAAATTCCAGGCTCTCCTGGGTCCGGCTCAGCTCCATTAACCAAGAAATCGAAAACGACTGCTGCATCTCAGGACCACACCTATTCTAGACAGAAAAATATGACTGAAAATTCAGAAAATGTTGTCATGGAAGAAGATCTATCAAAAGATACACCAAAAAATTCTTCTCAGACTATAGAAATATCCAGTTCTAAGAGTGGCATGATTGAATTATCTGCTGAAAATCTGGACAGTAATATTGCCATGGAAACCAATGCTAACATTTCAGGTGAAAATGGTAAATCGACAGATGTTACAAATAATGAAAATGTAATTGCTTCATTGCCGAACACATCATCTGTCTCTAGCCTATCATCACAGGTTTCTAGTCTGTCTTCTGATAGCGACTTAAATAGCAGTCGATCAGGCATCGTGAAGCAGACGTCATTTGGATTTGAAGTTATGAAAGAACATACGGAACATGATACAAGCAAAGGTGAAAATGGCGATAAAATGGAAATAGAAAGCAGTAAACATGTTGAAGATAATTTAAAATCAGATACAAATAAGAGGGAAAGTTCTGATAGGAAAGAAACTGTTATAAGCATAGAAGTTGAGAAGGGTTCTAAACCTGATGTAAAGAAAATTGAAAGTACTGATAATGTGGAATTGGAAAGCATTATGGAAGTTGAAGAAAGTGAGGAAAAAAGTGTAAATATTGAAATTGATGTAAAAGTAGAACAGGTCGATGAAAAACAATTGAAGGAAGAACCAGTAACAGCAGAAGAGGAAAACATGAAGCAAGGGCCAGTTATAGGAAAGGGGGAACAAGTGAAGCAAGAAGAAATTAAAGCAAATGCTGAGCTAGGAAAAGAAATGGACAATGCAAATGTCAAATTAGATTTCATCAGTGATGAAATTAAACCAGTTGAACGAATAAAGGATTTGTCAAAAACAGAAGATTCAAATCCAAATACACCAGAAAATCTTGAATTTGAAGCCTCTGTTAAAATTCAATCAAGAAGTCAGAGTACTGATAGCTCAGCCATTGAAGAAGATGAAGATGGAAATCTCATTATAAAAGCTAAAATAGAAGAGTATAAAGGTGGGATTCCTTCTTTAGCTATGATAAGATCAGAATATATGAGTGAATCACAATCATCAGCGGACGAGGATCGGGCAGGACACGAGAAATCAAACCCTGATACTCCTGCAGACAAACAAAATGACTCTACATCCCTACAAGAAAGCTCATTGTTAAGTCACAACCAAGCTGTTGAAGAGTCTGGAAAATCAGAAGATCAGTTGACCTCAGAAGATTCAATCTCTAATTTGAAACAAATACTCACAGAAGTTTTGAAAACTGAAGATGAATTGTTGCTTGAAGATTCTAAGTCAGGTTTTGAACATACGTCAGGCGAACTTTCAAAAGCAGATGAGATTTTGCTGCTGAAAGATTTGCAAGCTTGTTTTGAACCAAATGCTATGGAATGTTCTGCAACTAATGATACCAAGTTACTAGATAAAGAAGTGACTGATGTGAAATTAGAAGACTCTCTGTCAACCAATAAACAACTTTCCAAACAGGATACTGGTAATGTGTCATCTTTAAGTGATATTGATGGACTGTCATCACAAGGTTCAGCTGACAGCTCCTCCAGACAGCAAAGTCTAAAGACTAACACTGAAATGAACTCACAAATACTACAAGATTCAGTGGATAGTTCTGCTAGACTGGAAGAAGCTGCTTGTCTTAAAGGAACAGATTCACCGAGAGTGGCTGAAGACAGTAGTGATCAGGATGTAACACTGAAGAAACAATCTGTGAAAGACACACTGCAACAAGGTATGTACTGTACATTCCAGTATTGTCACTTGTTTCCAAGTTTTGCTGTTTTTGTGGCCAGACAAAGACCATAAATAAAACAAATAGTGAAAAATATTTAATGTAATTAACAGAAACGCGCCATATTTCAAAAATCTGCAAAGGATACTACAGATATGCTTAAAAATGAAAATCTGCAAAATTTTAAGCCATCACATACATTTTTGACACAAAACACATGACATAAAACTTGCATTTTGATTGGCTATTATAAAGCATTGTATTATCTTTCCTTCAATAGGTTTTTGAATGGCTGTCTTCATTGTCATATATGTCATAATAGTATACATGAGAATTGACAATGATATTGATTGTAATAATTGAGAAAGAGATAGAGATGAATCATCATAACTAAATATATTAAAAAGGATTTTATTTGAGTCATATGATAAATGGAATAATGAATTTGTTTCCACTTCATAAACTAGTAGTTTTTATTTTGCCATATAGACCATATTTATATGCTAAAAAGGAAGAGTTACATAATTATATTGGTGGAAAAGTTAATATTACGAAAAAATTATTAACTAAAACTGACAATGAAAATAAATCCATAAGTATAATCTGACACTAGTATATTGGCATTAAACCTTGCTGGATAACTTTGTATAAAATATTCTGTATCTAATGTCTGCATTCTTTATGTTTTGAATAGATTCTATGACAGATGTTGCTACTGAATCCAAGACTAGTGACAGTCTAGAGGCATTGAAGGACAACTTCGAAAAACCAAGAGTAGTTTTAAGTTCAGTTTCTGATTTGAAAGACCTTGAAGACAGTTCATCTGAATATGGAAGCTCTGATGGTTCCTTTAGTGATTCAGATTCTATACCTTCATCCATCAACTCCCCTCCAAGATCAGATTCAAAATCAAAATCTGACGACTCTTTGTCAAAATCAGGTGGTTATTTAGCTCAGTTCAGCAGCTTCCTGGCAAAGAGCAGCCAAGCTGGATCGGAAGATGTTTTAAGTGAAGAATCAAAATCTCCAGTTAAGCAGTCTAATTCTTCAACAGCATCTCCAGTTTGTACTCCAAAAAATCTGACTGTTTCCATGGAAACCGAGTCATCAAGTCAAATGTCTGAAAAACGATCTGATCAAGAAATAGTTGCTGGAATACAACCCTCATGTGTTGAAGAAGATATGCCAAATTGTGAGGTTGGAAATGAAAAAGATACAAAGGAAGCCACTAAAATAACTAGTGATAATACAGAAATAAATACTTCATTACCTGGTAAAGACCAAGAGGTTGAAAAAATGGAAATTGATGAAACTTCTAGAATAGAGCCTCAAGATGAAGGCAAAAAGAATGTTATTCAGGCTGGCACAGACCAGATGGAGGTGGAAAAAGACAGTGACAACTCTAAAGAAGTTCATCAAACTAAAAACATTTCAGATGAAGAAAAATCCATCAAAGAAAGTGAAACTAATAAAGTGCAGAATGAAACAAAGGATAAAGGAGCAAATGACCCCTGTATTGAAGAGAAATTAAAGAACATTGAAGAAACAAGCACAAAGGAAGGAGAAACTAATAAAGTGCAGAATGAAACAAAGGATAAAGGAGCAAATGACCCCTGTATTGAGGAGAAATTAAATAACATTGAAGAAACAAGCATAAAGGAAGGAGAAGTAACAAGCACAAAGGAAGGAGAAGTAACAAGCACAAAGGAAGGAGAAT
>JAUMGZ010185605.1:0-13629 GCA_032359645.1 Pododesmus macrochisma
CTATTTGGTCAAAATGCAACTCTTGATGTAAAATAATTTAATATAAAGTGAATACTGCATTACATAACATGTGTCACAAGTGAAGATCCTGACTATTTAAAATTTTAAAATACAGATGTAATTTTGTGTGTCTTTCTTGCAGCTATGAGTGAGGATAATGGCCTGATCCGTGTGGTGGAACTAGAACATGATGTAGCCGGCTCCCTAGGGCTCAGTATTGTAGGGGGTGTTGGTAGCTCAATAGGAGACGTTGCTGTCATGATAGCACACATGAATCCCGGAGGACCTGCAGCAATGTCTCACAAACTAAAAGTATTTTGCTTTATACATTATACAAATTATGTCACTAATTCAATCTATGTTAAAATAAAACTGTAATGTCTTATTGCAAATAATGTTTAAATCTGCCTTCTTGGATTAACAGAAAACTTAATTAGACTCACATCAATTGAAC
Source organism: Pododesmus macrochisma (assembly GCA_032359645.1). NCBI lineage: Eukaryota > Metazoa > Mollusca > Bivalvia > Pectinida > Anomiidae > Pododesmus > Pododesmus macrochisma. The sequence continues at coordinate 455 of JAUMGZ010185605.1, forward strand.
TTTTTTGTGTCAGCAATGTAGTTAATATTTAACCAACAAACTGCATCATTTTATAGTTGACAGAACTTTACAAGGCTATATTTTTATACACAGCACAAAAGTTGTCTCCCCTGGAATCACACAATCAAAAAAGGCTACAAACAAACAATATTTTGTTACACATGAAAATAGATAGAATAATAAATTCCACCTGATATTTCATTATGACTCAAGTAAACTATCAAGCAAGCTTTAGTTACTCTGATTATTTACTGCTTTGAAAGTTAACTGTCTGACAAGTTACCTTGATTATTTTCAGACAGGTGATAAAATCCTACAGATAAATGAAACAGAAATTGAAGGACTTACACATGATGACGTCGTCCAATTACTTAAAACTCCAGGGAACGTAACACTACATGTACAACATGGTATGTATTATTACCATGGTTACACTACATGTATAACATGGTTTGCCATACTGCAAAGATAAAAGTGGTATTCTGATTGGTCAACTTACAAGGCTATATATATGGGTGCATACATGCAAGTGCTATCTTGTGCGGTAGGGGAGGTAATTCCCATCATAGAGCTGTATAGGAATGGTGATGAACAGCAATTAGATGAAGCACTTGGTCATTTTTACTTAGATGCAAGGAAACTCTCTATTTCAAAGTTAATATGGCTCCGGCTAATGATGCATTGCATAAGATCCTGACAGGGAACATGGGACTGTGTACTCTGCCAAAGACCTGTATAACTAATATTGTATTATCACCATAATTGTCTTGCAATAAAAAGCTGGGACTTTATATCAAGGTCATCCCTGGACTTGAGGGTTAGGATTAGCTGTGATAAGCTGGGATGGTACTGGGACAGGATAGCTTGAATAAGCTTGGTCAAAAGATCCCAACCAATCTCAGCTGAAATATCTCAGCTAAACCCAACTTATTCAAGGTCAAAGGTCCTTACTAATTCCATTTTATCCTAATTTACATAAAAATCCCAGTTGATAAGTCCTAGTTATCTGAATAATTTTCTATTTTTTTTTTAACAATTTATTGTAGCATAGTGTACTAAGTCTGCCTTGGTTATATTTTGCTGTACATACATTTATCTGTTTTGCTATGAAATAATATTATACAGCATACTTTTATTTACACACAAACATCTACTGTATATGTGATGTCATTATAATGTTATATTACACAGGTGAAGAGAAGCGAGTCAGTGTTAGTGGTCCTAATTCACGACAGGTCAGCATGGACCTTTCACATGAGATGGCCAATGCCCAGCTACAGACTCCACCTGTTGTAGACAGTGTTTTTGATGGAGAGGATGAGGGGTAGGTTATAACATGAAGCCTGACATGACAATAATATAATTCAATTAAATATATTTTTTTTGTCAGTAAGAATTGTGTCACTAGGTTAATCCACCTTTCCAATAGAAATATCGAGCATCATCTGTCTACCATATAGTTTTCCCTTTTTCAACTTCTTCAAAACCACTGGACCAATTTCAACCAGACTTGGCAAAAAGCATCCCTGTAGTAAGGGGATGTAGATTTGTTCAATTTATTGGGCTTGGCCTCTGGGGAATGCCACCAGGGGGCCAAAATGGGGTAAATTTGACCATGTTTTAAAAGTCTTTTCTTTATAAACAAGAAGATTGAAGACTTGATACTTGTTTATTTAGTAGCCTCGTAGCATGGAAAACATAGTTTGTTAAAGTGTGAGAATATAGGTTGTGAATTCTGGGGTCTATTTCAACACTATCAATAAAATACATATAATAACGTTTCTCATTTTTGATCTCCTAAAAACCATTTGGCCACTTTTAGTTTAGTGTGTGTTTTTAACATGTTAAGTTTGTCTTTTTACAGTCCTCCGCCTCAGCGTAAGAACATTACATTACACAGAGGAGCAGACGGACTCGGCTTCTCCATTGTGGGTGGTCACGGGAGCCCACACGGTGATCTACCAATCTATGTCAAAAACGTTTTTGCCAAAGGTGCTGCCGCTGAAGATGGAAATCTGAAGCGTGGCGACCAGATACTTGCTGTGAACGATCAAAGTCTAGAGGGTTGCACACATGAAGAGGCTGTCGTTATTCTTAAAAACGCAAAAGGGACAGTGAATATGTCCATTTTAACATCATAGCCCAGGTATCCTGGTGCATATATGATAAGGCAGAGTGGTTTTCAACTGCAGGTAGTACTTACTATAGGAATTACACTCAGGCATTTCTCAATAGTCAGTCTGTCTGGGGGACGCATGGTATACCGTAACAAGAACAGCACTTCTCAATAGTCAGTCTGTTTGAGGGACGCATGGTATACCGTAACAAGAATAGCACTTCTCAATATTCAGTCTGTCTGAGGGACACATGGTATAACAAGGACTATGTCATGTGTAATGTATTCTTAGAGACTCTGGCCATACTACTGTGATAATAAAATGTTTTGTATCTGTTTTATAGATGTGCACACATTGATTACAGAACTAGGTTAAGAAGGACTTACAAATTGAAAGAGCGATCTACAGTACTACAGTCATCTCCAAAAGAAACTTTACACTTTATGTTTTACTTGTATGTTAGAGATTAATAAAGGCCAATATATGAATTTTTACACAAACCAAGACTATTTCATTTTTAATATAATGTCAAAACATACAAAAGTTCATTTTATGGATACCCAGTTAATAATTCACATACTTGCCAACTTTTTTCAATTTTCATTGGGGAGAAAATGTGTTGCAAAATCTTCAGAGGCCTTTAGTATCTATATACAAGGCCCTATATGACAAAATAGCAGTGTAAACTGCCTTATTTAAGCAGTTCTGTCCAATACCCTAAGTTGAAGCAAGTTTATAAGCAATGTTTAGGAAATATACTGATTTCAAAAGTGAAAAATTGGGAGACTCCCTCCTAAATGGCAACTATTTTGGAAATAAAATTCAGAATAATTTTTCAATGAATTTGGATTCACAGTGTAACATATATTTAGAAACAAAACTGTAAGGTTTCTTTTGGAGTGGACTGTGTATTACTACTCTGGAAGTTCATGCATATCTATTATCAAGGTACTTACCTTATTGAAGTACAATGAATTACAAGTCCTAATGATTTGTCATCAATTATCAATTTTAAATACATTTGTATTTATACCAAGGTTGTGACAGTCTTAACAAATAAATGGCTTTCTGAAGTATTCCATGTTTTACACTAAGATAAAATATGAAGATTTCAAGTAGATTAATGTAAATAGTAATCTCTGAGCTCGTCACAAATTATAAAGGAAATTGGTGATAATAATCAATTATGTATGGTTAAATGTCAAAATTCTTAAATCAGAATTTCCAAGTGACAAAACTTTGCACTTTTTTTTAAGATTTATAATTAACAAATGCATACAATTTTAATACAATATGTATAATGCTCATATAATTTGAATTCATTTTTAACATTTTTAATCTTGTATCCATGGTAACCACTGTAACAATTCAGTGAAAACAAGAAATATTTACATATATTAATTGCAATTCAAAACTTTAAAACTTGATTTGGGGTTAATAATCTACCAAGTTCCGTGAACACAATGTGTAACATCATTAATGTTTTGTGTGGCCTAATGATTCTGTTTAAATATTTTATGGTTTCATGAAAATATTTTTATTTCAGATTATGCAAAATATTATAAAATCATGAAAAAGTTACTAAGTGATGGTACAGTTAGTTGATTTTCTCCATTCAAAAACTAACGTAACTCCTGTGTTTAAGCTCAGAATTGAAATTTGTGTACAGATTTCTTGTTTTGTGATTGCACATGTTCCACATATGTGAAACATTATAATATACAACTTCAAGATACTTATTATTAGATAATTATACTTTGTCAAAAAATCTTTAAAAAAAATTATTTAATTTATTTCTGATGTCAATTAAGTATTCAATAATACACACAAGTTTCAAACACATGGTACATTACTGTTACATCATGTCTATATATTAACTATACTTTTAACTACTTGCCATGTTCTTTATATATATAAAACTACATATTTTGACATTTATACAAAGGATTATACATTTTTCTATTGTGAGGTTGTGAGAGTCTTATTTTGTTTTTATGTGTACAGATGAGGTTGTTTTAGGTTTAAAAGATACATATATACGTTTAAATTTAGACATACAGTCAAACCTGTCTTTAAAGACCACTCAGGGGAACCAAGAAACTGGCCTTTATAGACAGGTGGTTGTTAAAAAGAGGTGACCTTTAAGGCAGGTTTGACTGTATATACTTTGTAGAGAAATTTCTAGTTTTAGTAAGTACTGTTCCAAAATTAATGGTATGGAATGGTTGGAAGGCACTTTTTCAGAGACCCCACCACCCATGAAATGGTAAATCTGATTGATATAAGGTATGGTAGGCAAGTCTGAATTTAACCCACCATCCATAATATTTAATACAAGTGCCTCCCACACCTCCCATGTGATTACTTATGGAACAGCCCTAATGATACAAGTGTAGTTAGAGATATTTTAATTTGTTACATATCATATTTATCTTTTTGTTCCTGTTCATTTTCTGTGCCATATTAATTATTGGGTTCCTCTTCTTTCAAATTTTGCCAAACAAAATCCCATTCTGATGCTTACATAAATTTAACACCCTAGTATTTCACAATTTATACTATCAACATGCTGTTACATGTTGCATTATTGTAATTACATTTGTATGTACACACATGTACACTCTGATACACAAGTTAACACTGTGTAACAAAACTTTCATCAGCTTGCTTTATTGACTTGTCATTAATTTTCACACATACATTTTCTGATCCTATTATGCAAGCGCAGTCCTTAAATAAGAAGTTGATACTCATTATCTTGCTTTTTTCATCTTTGAACATACTATCATTTTCAAATTCTACAGAGTTCTGCTTTTTATGGTGTAAACAAGCTGTTTTCTATCATCATTATTATGATTAGAAAAATCATGAGTGGACACCGTTCTATTTTCACATTAAGTTGTCGACCCAATACATATCTAGGAGACTTGCATGATTATGTGGCACACGTATATGTACTTTGAACACAGAGAGATGATTTCTGTTTCCATTGGTCAGTATAAATGATTGTATTTCCATGTTTTTTATATCAAACTTTGATGTATCAGAATTGATGTCTTCATCTGTTACATAATGTTACATTGCTATTCCATAGTTATAAAGACACAGATTTAATAAAATGATTATAATATATATTTGTTGTTGTCTTATGTATTAAGTTATCGCCACTGTAGCTTGGTGAAAGAGAATTGGTTTCATGTGGAGGCGCAGGTTGGATCTCCAGCCGTGTCAAACCTAAGACGTTAGAATTAGGCAACTTTCTTGCTCCCTGTTAAGCACTCAGTTTATCTGGATAGAAGGACAGGTCGACTTGGTATCAGGATGATGTGACTGAGTAAAGTTACATATAGATGTATCTGCAGTGTGATATTGCAGTGAAATAGCACTATAAAGTTGCCATCAGTGTGCATTGTCACAAGCAGACACAGTGTCTTAATACGACTTTGACATTTGTTGAAAGGGATGTTAATCCCCAATAAAACAAACCATACACATTAAGTTTACAACAGAATGTTATTGAGTTCTTTCACATTACAAGTTTGCTGGTTGTTGCATTCCAAGCTTGCATGTTTTGTATCCTACTGAAGGTGCTGATGTCTAGTGGTATGACTGTTCACCTAGTAATCGTTAAAATAGGGTTTGGTCTCCATTGATATCTCGTACTTAAAGTTAAAATTGGCTAGTTTGTGATCTTATATGACAGTCACCTACCTTAACTTCAAATGGATAATACAGGGATAACTCGGTTGAAATAATAATTTTACCAAATTCGGTTTACGATGGCATATTACTTATAAGAAATGACTTACAAATTGGTTTCTTGATGTATTCACACCCTTTATGGGCCAGGACCTAGCTGAAACACAGTCAACACCAACAGATAGGCAAGATATCTGTCTTACAAAGTCAAAGACCAAGACCTATCTGGAACATGGCCATCACCAACAGACATACATAAGGCATCTAAACTGGCACAAATGATATTAAAAGAGACTTAATATATTCAACATATTTAAGGGAGATAATAAGCAATCGGTCCAAAACAGTCATTATTAACAAGACATCATAATACTACACATTTGCATACTGAAATTGTCCACCAATGAATATGACACCTATCGTTGGGAAAGAGGACCTCTCCCAAGACTTCAGGCTTAGTTAAAATTAACTGTCACCAATGAGTTCTTAAGAGAAAAGGAAGTAAGAAGATACAAGAGCTAGATAAGTAAAGTAAGTAAAGTCTAGTGAGCCAAAGGGGAATCAAGAGGTCCTAATGTTTGGCAGAAAAACCGTACTGTAAAAATGGTCTCACTGACAATTTACGTGTACACACAGTCACAATATGAACTTTCAGCATATTCCTCTGATAGCTGTTTCAGACAACATAATACATATATGAACCAGAAGTAGACAAACATCCAAGACCTAGCTCCAACATAGCAATCACCAACAGACAAGTGTAGGATAAACTAGGTTTCTTGACATAATTTGCATCATAAGATCAAGGTTTGAGATCAATCATCTAATCTAACAATATATATTATTTCAAAATAGAAAATGGTCTACAGTTCTTTTATCCTGACCTTGACCTTTTACCCTTGAATTCAAAAGACAATATTAAGATTTGTTGTCGCATCATTGGAATTATTCCAACCCAGTTTGAGAGCATAGGACCAACTAACCAATACCTTTTATTCAAAATGCTGACTGTCTGTGGAATAACAGAAGAACAGATAGACCAGTTATAGATACATACTACTCCTTAGAATTAATTGTTATGATAATATTCAAGAGCATAAACTTAACACTTTCTCATGGACCTTCTCCTTTAGTTATGTATAAGCAAATGACATATTTTTTATTTCAAAGACCGTACTATGCCTATCTTGTAATTTTACAGTGCATTGTAAGGTTAGCGTCTAATGAGAGTAAAATCTTCCTAAAGCTAAGCTAGAATAGAACCAGTAACAGATTAACAGGTTGGCAGGTTGGCAGGATGACTGACCTCTACAAGGCAGACGTTATTTATACAAAACAACACATTTACTCATATGCAAAAAGGGTCAATTTAATGAAACACTCTACATATAAGTTATCAAGATTTCAGAAGGAAACCACCATGCACATCAAAATTAAGTATATATGTTTAAACTGTCCCTTTTTCAGGTGTAGATCAGAATGTCTGAGAATTCTTAAAGACGTGTTTAATTCAAAAAGACATTTAAATACGCTGAACAAAAGAAAGTTTTGAAACATTGACTTAATGATATTTTGAAATATACATGTTTGAAACTAAAAATTGCACAAAGTATGGTAATTATAACACATAAAAAGCTGGTTGTATATAATGTATAAATTACAATTTCAACCTTTTCCTGACAAGCTTTACAAGTAACAGGATAAACAGTAACTTCACTCTACATATAAATATTCCTGTATCAGTACATGGTTTCCATACATGCCAAGTCTCATACCTACGGGTATCAAGCATTAGTTCACATATACACAAACTTCTTAACTTTTGTGTAACTTAAAATTAACCCACTGAAACTTAAATAACCTGGTTAAATCTAATATTACTTTACACGGTAAATGGGCTTAAACTTTAAATATGACAGAGTGACCTCATCTGTCACCAGGTCGACTAATGCAATAGTATAATGCTGTATAACAATTGACAATGCTGCATGGTAAAAGTAATCGAATTAGGACTAATGCTTGTTTAAATGTGGTAAAGCTTTAATATAAACTTTAACTTTGATCTAGAAAAATGTTATTTTGTTAAAAAAAAATTCAACAATCTTTATCTACATTACCAATGCTTGTATATTTAACACCAGCACCAAAATAATACTTTGAAATAGACTGTGCAATATTGGCTTGTATTACACAATTGGGAATCCATTTAACCTTAAGATCCTTGAAGTCACATGGACTTACACATATTATAGAGACCAGCACATGGATTGTGAAATTATGATGACCTTCACCTGTCACTCATTTCAAAACTTAGAGTAAGTACATATGCATAGGTAGTTACTTATGCTAAATACACAAACACTAAAACTAAACGCACACTAATGTTAACATCAACATAATTAAGCCCCATCTTCTAACTGATGCAGAAGACAACATAAAAGACCATAATAATATCAACAATATGTAAATTAGTAAGTACAGTAAGTAAACCCATCTACAAAAACATCACATAGATTTAAATGTTATACATACATTCTGTATATGATATTATATTTATATGTAGACAATAAAATATTTTTTTATATTTTGATTTTCACATGCGTAGAAGTCTTCAAGGAGCACCACAAATCGACATTACACATTGCACTTTACATATATTAAAGTTAGACCTACAACTGCACCACAAACTGACAAATTCACAAAAAAACAATAAATCTGAAAATAGTCGCACACAAAATTAGAAAGCAAACAGCTGTATACAGACATACATGTAGGTAAGACCAAGAGGGAATGAACTGACATTCTAAAAAATTACAATTCCTTCTCCTCTTCCCGGCCAAACAATCCAGTGCACCAATGACATAACAAGCAGTTATATATTAAATCTTCTCTCAAAAAAATCTTGGAGTAAAAGCACCTTTACATTGTACATGTATAACAAAGCTGAACAAATTTACACACAATTGTAAATAAAATACACTACAGAACTACAAAAGTAGTACAAGTTACAGTTTGTGCTGAGGACAAATATATACAATTAGTAATTCAATATTTCCTGTTAAAACCCTTTAACGTCCAAGCTGAGGAAAGTCAGTATCTTATAATATTGATTTCTTCCACACAATTAAGTCATCCAGTGTATAAAAGTGGGCAGAAAGTTAGAGAAAACTCGGACTTTATCTTATATTAAGTATTATATGCCTTTATGACAAGCCAAAAAGCTGCTATTTAATGATTTTAAGTTTTGTTGATTGACTTATTTTGATTTTTGAGTATGATTTTATCAACTGTTTATTTTGCATGTGACAATGGAATAATATTAAATTGAGTCCGAAGGTCAGGGTGTTACTAAGACTTACTCCACAAGGTCAAGATGATTATGCCGGTAGTTATTTTTCATCCTTAAATACTTAATTAATTTTAGTTTGATAAAATTTGTTAGAACATAAAAGTGCAAGTCTTTGACACCCTGGCACTGAGTTTTTGAGAGCAAAAAAAGGTACAAATCTCTGTATAAATCTCTGGTTCATGTGACTATTGCATAAATGTACTAATCTTTGAATGGATCCCTTGTACTTGTTCAATGTACCGGTACGTGTGATAACAAGTATCTGGTAACTCTTACATGTGAGAGTACAAATGTTCAATTGTTGGAACACATAAGTGTGTGTAAAAGTACAAATCTTTCTTTATAAAGCATACATACTTATTCTTGTATGTATGAATACCAATAAGGTATTATAACAAATAGATATAGGGGAGCTATAAAGTCTAGCTCTTGTACTGATCATAGGTAAATGTATGTATGTACAATGTAAATAGATAATATGGAAACACTCTAAAATACAAAAGATTTACTCACTCTAAAAACTTAAACTTATTTAAAAGTAAAGTTTAACATTTTCATGTTTTAGCACATTGCGTGCATTAAATACATAGCATTATAAAATCAGTATGGCAATTAAGTATTTGGCAATATAAAACAAAACTTTAATGGCAAGAATCATACAAGGAATTATGCAAGCATTAAAATTGTTCAAAACCAAAAATGTATAAAATTTGAACACATTAATAATATCATTCATAATATCATGTTAACATGTATAACACTGTAATAGATTGACTATAAGACTCTTATATATATACGTGTGTGGAAGATAGGGATATTCCACCCTAGGTGGTTACAAATTGGCGTAAAATCTGAGGCTTGCTGAAGGTATTTTTCTCCCATATTATCCATGTTTTACATTGATTTAAATAAGTAAGAAAATGGCGTCAAAATGTAAAATCTCAAATGGTTCAAGCTCAAAAAATCTGAGGACAGCACTGTAAAGAATTGAGTTTATTTAAAAGTAACATTAAACATTAACATGAAAGGTTTTTTGGATGGACTGATTAATTCTTATGTTTGAAAGGATTGAAATTTGGGAAATTCATCAAGAAATGTACGTTCGCGCCATATTTATGCTGCATTCACGACATCATAAGTAAGAAGTAATGTCATTTGACTGTTTATTTCTTACTTCATGTGATGTAACGCGCACATGAAAAGGTATGTAAGATAGATTTACTTACATGGTTCTCTTTCATGGGCAATCTCTATCTTACAAAGCGTGATATGAGAGAATAACGCTTAAGAAATATTAATGTAGCCACATAAATAATATTACATCTATGGAAGACAAAGAGTTTAAGGAATATTAATGTTAATCAAAACAAGATTTATCACATTGTAATAGAAGTATACTATAACACCTATGGAAGTCTATAGTTTAGGAACATTACTGTATCCATGCCGACTACGGTAGATCTATTATAACATTGTAACAGAATAAAAATATTGCATCTATGGAAGACTATAGTTGAAGGAACATTACTGTATCAAAGCAGACTAGATCTATTATAAAATTGTAACAGAATAAATATATTGCATCTATGGAAGACCATAGCTAGTTTTTAAGAAATATTAAAAAAAATATCCATGCAGACTAGATCTATCATAATAACATTACAACAGAGTAAAACTATTACAGCTATGGAAGACTGGTGTTTAAGGAACATTACTGTATCCACGCAGACTAGATCTATTATAATAACATTGCAACAGAATAAAAATATTACATCTATGGAAGACTAGGTATGTTTTTAATAAAATATTGTAGTATCCAGACTATATCTATAATAGTATTGTAATAAAATTATACTACGGTTTATAACATCTATTGAGGACAAGTTTTTAAGGAATATTACAGTATTAAGACTAGATCTATTGTAATAGAATGATACTATTTCAACTATGGAAGACTAGTCTTTAAGGAAAACATGATCTTTTATAATATTACATTTTGCTGGACTTTCTTGAAGAAACATTCAGTTTAAAAATTTGAGAAATATATAAAGTAGATCTAATTAAAAAAATGTTTTTGCAAGCATCAATACATTTTATATCCTGGAATTTCAGTGGTTTTAAGTTAAAAAAAAAATCGAAAATGTCATTAAAAGTTGACAAAATGGCACATTGTAAGATTCAAGATCATTGAAAATATCTTTTGAAAAATATCCAAAACACATTTAAAAAAAAATTCTTTTTTGACAAATCATAAAATAAACTTAGAAAAGTACATCAAAGATTTCGATATTGCTGTTTTTGATTTCTTAACAACCTGACGACAAAGTTGACCCAGATAAAACCAATCACAGCGGCACTTGTGATAGTACACCTGCACAGGAATCTTCGGTTTTATATCCGATTTAAGGGCATATAATATATAGAGGACCTGCTGATCTGTACTCATGAGTTTTTCATCTATCAGCCATTCGACAGTATACTTATAGTCGTTGATAAGTATCATTAGATACTTAGGCTGGCCAATAACGATCCCTCCAGCAATCCAAATCATGTTAAAACTAATGATGTCCTTGGCAGAAACGTCATTATAAAACTTGTCAACTTGTAAGAATGCTACATGGTCGTCTTTAATGTTTGGAGGAGGTTTAAGAGTGAAGAAATGTTTCTCCTCCTCCCTGAAGTAGCCCATGTCTAACCAGGCAATGTACTTGGTTTGACACCAGCCCTCCTGTATGACTCTTTGTACTAACTCGTACTTTGCGTGCATGGCGCAAGAATAATTTTCGTGTACTGTATTAGGAGTGTACTTAGGGTAGTCTGGCTGAGAGTAGATCTCCTTGATTCTCGGTGCAAGTCCAAACGACCAAAGTGAATCTCTTGTTACTCTCACTATTCTTGTCTTTGATGCAAGAAAATGTTTGCGTAGATTTTTAAAAACTTCTTCTATTTCATCACTATCTGTAAACATTATGACCGTGTTGTTCATCTTTCCATATGACTTCATCCATCCTTTGTAGGTGTCCGGCGTAAATGTCAAAGTAGGTTTGCCCTTGTTAAAAGATCCAAGGTCAAAGTAGGCTGTTACTATGGTGATATCATGAGGTGCATTATCAGTTGAGTACTTTGTCATAACTGGCACTGGTGTTGGTGGAATGTACACCTGAAAGTATAACAAGCAAACAAAAAAACTAAAATTTATCCTATACTGGTACATACACCAAGATTCAGACAGGACGAGAAAATCTGATATGATATGTTGAATTCTATATTATAATCCTATCAAAATGTCTGTTACAGATTTATGATGTATTAAATATTGTATAGTAAGGTATTTGGTATATATATTTAAAACAATAGTTATATTTTTTTTGTCTGTTTCAGTATTTAATAGATCACTGTCTGATGAGTTGTGTGATTTAAACGTCCCCATTGACCATCAGTGCTGGCCAGACTGGGAGGTCAGTTGGGGGTCTTAACTGCAGCAACAGAATCCTCATTGTAACATTTACCTGTTAATTTATCATGGCCTGAACCTGGGTCCTCTGCTCTAATGATCAACCGTAAAGAAATGTCCTGTAGTAGAATGTTACCTACATGTATATAATATCATTTTAAACCTACTAGTTCTGATGCACATGTACTGTGACATAAGGCATACAGTATGTGAAGAATACTCTATGTAGTTAAAGTCGCCCACTTGTAATCACAAGAGCCTTTCACCTCCTAGGTTTGATTCCCGTCCGGGGCAGCCTAGTGTGAAAAAGTTGCCAGTGACTTGCTGTAGGTCTGTGGTTTACTCCGGTTTCCTCCATCAGTAGAACTGGCACGTCCGTCAATGACCTTAGCTGTTGATCGGACAATAAGCCCTTAACACAAACAAACGAACTATGTAGTTAGACTTTGTGCGTTATAAAATGAAATATGTATGATTAAGCACACATGTTTTTTAATAGTGTAATACTTACATGTTCATTCTCGGGGCCCCATAATGAAATACAATTGTCATTCAG